>PVJS01043837.1:0-16905 GCA_004027185.1 Glis glis | reverse complement strand
GAGAGAGAGAGAGAGAGAGAGAGAGAGAGAGAGAGAGAAAGAGATATAGATCGCGCGTGTGCATGCGCGCTAAGGTTGGCCGCGAACCCGGATCCTCTGGTCTCCACCTCCCAAAGTACTGGGATTACAAGCGTGCGCCACCACGCCTGGCTATTTTTATTTTTTAAATATACTTTACTACCCACATTTTAAAGAACAGGAACTGAGGCGCTGCGGAGTGGCTACATCACTTAGCCACACTTGTGTGGGTAATAAATAGTAGAGTGGGAGTGTGGGCACAGGGAGCCCAGCTCCAGGGCTCTGCTCAGAACCCCCCGAGCATGTTGCTAATGGCTCAGGACAGAGGTAGACATTACCCATTGTCATATAGATTTTGATCTTTATGACAAGTGAAAGCAACAGGTCATTTTGAGTCACATCATTTTTGAATTAGTAAAAATAAGTTTATTTTTGCATTTCTTTTGCCACATGAATTTCTCTTCTCTAAAACTGCTTTTACATATCTTTTCATAATTTTATTTTGGATTTCTCAAGTTCTTAGTAATTTTTAAATGAAGAAAAATGAACAGTGATACTTTCTCATACAAATTGCAACATATTTCCCAGAAAGAAGTTCGATGTCTTTATATAGATAAATTTATTTATTTTTTACTTATGGATTTGTTGCTCTTATGAAGTTTTCATTTCATTTTAATTGTTTTTTGGTACATTATTTGAACCATTAAATTTTTTTTAAAGTTTGAAAATGATTGTTATACACTATGTGCAGTAAGAATTCAGAGGAAGGAGAAATTATTTCTGGCTTTCATAATTAAATTGAGGCTTCAAATAGTCCCTGAAGGCTAATAAGATTTATATAAATTGAGAATAGCTGAAAAAAGGAAGGTAGGTAGGAAAGGCCCTCCTATCGATGGAAAAGTGACTCAAGAATCTGTCTTAGGCTAACTGGATGAATAGAAAGAAACTGATCCAGGGTTGACTATTGCTACTCTGTGTATATGATCACCGAACATACACACCCATGGTCCTCCTATTTCCCACTTATCTTGATCTTGATTGTCCCTTTTGTAACCCAGAGTCAGGAAAATGTACAATAATGTTATGTAGAAATTAGTCCGTGAAGGGTAAGAAAATTCCTGCAGTATTTGCTTGTGACCTGGAAGACAGCTAGGTCTGTTGATGAAATACCAGAAATTTTTTTACTTGTGAACTTCCCTCTAAACAAATACCAAAGACAGAGGACATCATTCAACCTAAAATGAAAATTATTCTGTACAAATATCAATGTCATTGTAAAGGCTTTCCCTTCGTAGCTATTTCAGTTTATGGATGAATAGACATTAGTGAAGTCATTTGGAATTTTTCTTCTTCGATGTTTGTTGACGTCAATGTCTATGACTGGATCCTAGCAAGCTGCCCTCCACCTGATGTCTGAACATAAATAAATAAATAAAAGATTAGGAAGCCATTTTTGTTTGATTAATTTGTATGAGCTCAGCTGTTAGAACACTGAGTATGAATTTAGATAAGGGAAAGATTGGCCTCATCTGACCAGGCCCTCCTGCTATGTTCTTTTACCAATTATATTTTATGGGAAAAATCAGATGGAGAAAATGTTTGGCAATAATGAAACAGCTGACAATGAGAATATGAGCATGGTGAAATTTTAAGAGCGTCTTAGTTTCTTAGCCCTTATTTATAAATTCTCTGCCTTTTCCTTATTTTTTCTCTATTCTGATTTTTAAAACATCAATCAAAATGTTTTTTTTTTCTGTCTAAGGGATGCTTAATTGTTATTAGAATTACACCGTTCCCATTTTAAACTCTCTCTGGGAATTGACCCAGGTTTGAGTTAATCTTACATTTTATTGGACAGCTCTTGATACAAAACATTCACACAAAACTCTCTAATATGAAAAAAAGGCATTTAATGAAAGTCCAAACAAATAACCTCACTGAAGATAGAAAATATTCCATTGCATCCATGAAAAAAGTGTATTTAATTGTAAAAAAGCAGTTGTGCATAAACCCAAGCTCCTCTCCCACCGTGTGTGAATTGAATGGCCTCACTGAGGTGTTGACTCTGGCCCTGGGGAGTTCCCACTCTCAGTGCAGAGCCAGTTGCAAATGTGTTTTCAGTCAAACATAATTACTGAAGAACACAAACATAATGTTTGCCATCCAGGACCTCCGCAACATGAAACCCCAGATTAGCTTGCACTGCAGGCCTTTTGAGCGAAGATCAGTCTGAAAAGATTTTGCGGGAAAGACAGTATAGCTAACCAGAAAGGGGAATCTGACTCCAGATCTAGTTGGCTATCCCTCCTATTTACATGCACTACCCACGGCACCCACGGCTATTACATGCTTGCCTCATTAACATGGTAGAGGTGAGCCAAGATAAAGTGGAAGGTATTATCTCTACTGTAATATCAGGGTTATGTTTAATATTTTGGGGACCTAGGATTAGTTTCGTTTTCCAAGGAGGGATTTATATAATAATGAGCTTAATCTGTGTTTAATAAGGTTTTCTTCCTTTGTGTTCACTGTAATGTGGAAGCAATTTTAGACTGTCTGCACAGAGGTCCCCACTGGCTCACATCACAGTGCCTTATGTATCGGCAGAGCTCCAGCCGGTGTCACACAGTGGAACACATCATCTCTGGTTGCACATGGCTGGCTGCCTCTGGAGATCAGGTTTAAACCAGTGAAACAATTCTCCCCCACCCAATAATGCCTGATACAACTGGGTTTTATTATATTAATAGCTTACTAATCCCCATTAAATCCAAGTCTTTCCAGAAATACTCTGTGATTTGTACCCTACCTCATAACATTTATATAGTATGCACAAACATAATTTCTCTATTATTAGAACAATTAGCATGCTTGTCTTTGAAATAAGCATATGTAAAAAGTTAACCAAGTAATAAGTAGATGTTGAAATGTGTGTATGTTTGTGTAGTCAAAAGGTGCTGTGTATAGAGATGCAGATCCCGGAGGATCCTAATGCTGACTTTTTAAAATGTGAAATTACTAGAAGGGTCATCTTTAATAATTTAGGCATCCCATTAAAGTGGTGTTGCATTTTTGCAATACTTGGTTATTATATAATATATTGGAGACTATAGTTAATATGTTGTATTCTTTATTTTATTTTATTTTTTTTGTGGGACTGGGGATTGAACCCAGAATCAATCCATCTCTGAGCTACACCCCCAGCCTTATTTTATTTTTTATTTTGAAACACAGTCTCATTAAATTGGTGAGGGCCTCACTAAATTGCTGAGGCTGGCCTTGGGCCTCTGACCCTCCTCTCTCAGCCACCCAAGTACTGGAATTACAGACATGTGCCACAACACCCTGTTAATATTTTGTATTATTGAAAGATACTAAGAAAGTGAATATAAAGAGTTCTCGCCACAATAATAATAATTATGTGAGGTAATTCATAGTTTAGTCAGCTAGATCTAGTTATTTCACAATATATATACACTTCAAAACATCATGTTTTACATGGTTAATACAAACAATCTTATATATTAATGTAAAAGTGAAACTAAAATAAAAAACAGTATTGCAGCATGAGTGTACTTGTTACAGTTTGGATTTAGAATGCCCCCCTAGACCTCACAGAGACAAGGCAGCCATGTTGGAGGCAGAGCTTGGTTGCTGAGAAGGTGCCTGGGGGTGTGGCCTTGTGGATATATGGGTTCCTCCTCCCCTTGCCCACTTTCTCTTGCTTCCAGCCTCTGTGATGTGACAGCAGAGCCTTTGCACTCTTTTTCTGCTCCCCACACCATGCCATGAGCTCTGCAAATCTCACTTGGCCCAACATGGACTGAACCCCTGAAATATCCAGAACTGTGAGCAAATAAATAACAAATGCTGCCGAGGATGTGGAAAAATAGGAACTCTGATACACTGTTGGTGGGATTGCAAATTAGCGCAACCACTTTGGAAAATAGTGTGGAGGATCCTCAGAAGACTGGGAATGAACCTACCATATGACCCAGCAATACCACTCCTAGGTATCTACCCAAAAGAATAGAAACCAAACTGCCAGACTAATGCATGCATATCTATGTTTATAGCTACACAGTGCCCAATTGCCAAACTATGGAACCAGCCAAGATGTCCATCAACAGATAAATGGATTACAAAACTATGGGATATGTACACAATGGAATTTTACACAGCCATAAAGAAGAACAAAATTATGTCATTTTCAGGGAAATGGATGGAATTAGAGGACATTATGCTTAGTGAGATTAGTCAGTCCCAAAAAGTGAAAACTCAGATGCTCTCCCTAATATGCAGAAGCTAGGGAGAATAGGGTGTAGGAGGGACTCCAGACAAAGATGGAGAAAACCCTAGATGAGTAAAGATGGTGACCTAACTGAGGGAGATGGGAGGGGGGAAGAGGGAAACACCCTAATGCACAGGATGTCCATACACAAACTTATCAAAGTCAACTACTATGCTGAGCATGAGAAGGAGGGAAGGGGGAGAAAATGGGGGAGGGAATTGCGGGAGGGCTAATTGACCAGTGTGTGCATGTATACTTCTACCACCCAGAAACCCATAAAGATGTAAGATTACAATGCACCAATTAAAAAAAATGGAACGTGTGTGCTCTCTCCCTTTTTGCCATATGAATGTAATAAGAAGACAGGTGTCCATGAACCAGGAAGCATGCCCTCACCTGACACCAACTCTGTCAGCACTTTGATCTTGGACTTTTCAACCTCCATTGCTGTGAGAAGTAAGTATTTGCTGATGGTTGTGCCAAGAGGAGGAAGGCTTCTCTCACATGTGTGGCTTGGGACTTCATGTGGCCCTTCTCTCCCTCGGTGAAGACAGGGTGGGATTCTCACTGTGTGAAGTCTCAGGGAAGTTTGGGTTTTCTATGTAGCAACTGTCTTCCAAGAAGGAGGAAATGGGAGCTATGAGTTCTTTTAAAATTAGGCTGAGACTGGTATGGTGTCACTTCCATCATATTCTATTGGCCCAGCCAGATTCAGTTGACAGAGAAACAATCTCACTTCTGGGTGACAGGGGTAGTTGTAGTCATCTATTTTTTTTTTTTTTGGCGTGGTACTGGGGATTGAACCCAGGGGCATTCCACATTGGAGCTACACCCCCAGCCCTATTTTTTATCCTTTATTTTGAAACTGGGTCTCACGAAGTTGCGGAGGGCCTCACTAATTAGCTGAGGCTGGCCGCGAACCCGGATCCTCCGGTCTCAGCCTCCCACGTACTGGGACTACAAGTGTGCGCCACCACGCTTGGCTTGTAGTCATATTTAATTTTCCACAGGACTACTGATTTGATTCCTTCTCTAGAGGCCAAAGATTTGTTTGAATTCTTGTCATCTATCAGGATATCTGGTTCCTTCCTAGCTATTGGCAAATTTAAGTTGCCAGATTTGTTCCAAAGTGATATTAAACCAGAATCAGGATATAAATAATATTCAGAAGGCCAATTGCATGCCTTCCTTGCAAAACTGCCTTCAACAGCTCAATATAAAGGAAGGAAAAGTGATTTCTACATCAGAAACATGTATGTGCTTTGCCTCCAAGTGGAGACCACCTAACCTGGAAAAACTATAGAATCTCACTACACTGGATAAAGACTTAGCCCTGTAGAAACCATGATGTATGATGGTTCAACGTATAGCTTTTCAGCTTTATGGTGGTGTGAAAACAATATGTATTCAGTTGAAACCGTACTTTCAATTTTGATCATATCCTGAGCTAATGATATGTGTTACAATACTCCCCTGTGACACTGGACAGCAGCAGTGAGTCTCAGTTCCCAGTCAACCACGTGATCATGAGGATAAACAACAAATGTTCTACAGCACTCTGTGTAGTTAATCTATGATGTTCAGTAGGATAGGTGTATTAAAATTAATATTTTAATGTATAATGGGCTTATAGTGATGTAACCCCCTTATAAATCAAGGAGCATCTATATATTAATCTGCAAGGGCTGCTATAAAAATGTACCACAGACTGGGTGGCTTAAGTAACAGAAATTTATTTTCTCATATTCTGAAGACTGAAAGCCAAAGATTAAGGTGTTGTCAAGCTGGATTCTCTCTGAGGATCACGAGGGAAAGACCTAATCCAGCCCTTTATCCCTGGCTCCTCTATGGCTGTCTTCTCTCCACGCTTTCTCATTGTCTTCCCTCTGTTTCCACATTTCATCTTTGTATAAGCACACTAGTTGTATTAGATTAGGGCCCATTTAATGACCTCATTTAAACTGATCACCTCTTTAAAGACCTTATCTTCAAACACCAACTCATTCTGAAATATCTGAGGTCAGGTGAATTTGGGTGGGGTATGTAATTCAACTCTCAACACTCAGATAAACTACAATCTATCTCTTCCAAGCCCCCTGTGCCTGGACCCATCATTTCATCTGAAAAATAGCCATACTGTATTTAAAAGATGAGAAAGTATAGAGATAAAGAGAGATGGAGAAAGGGATGGGGAAAGAGAAAGAAAGAAAAAAAGGAAAGGAAGGGAGGGAGGGAAGGAGAGAGAGTAGGAGGAAGAAAACTTGTGGTAGAACTTACCTAGCATGAGTGAAGCTCTGGGTTTGATCCAAGAAGAAGAGGAAGAAATAAAACTTAGTTTTGTGCCCTAGAAATAGACCTCACAAAACTGGACCAACCTTTACCAATCTCTGTACCAACACCTTTTATTTATAAAACATTATTATTTATTTTGAAGATTAAAAGGAAGCCCCCTTTTTGTTTTTGGTTCACTCTACCTGCAAATTAAAACCAATTAATATCACATGTTGTGCTGTCTTTCTACCTGAACCACTTATACTGTACTGCCAGGTTTGGTTTATTTGATTTTCTGGGCTTATTTGCCAAGGAATCATTTGTTTTCATATTACAAAGTGACTCAGCTGTGCCTCATTGCACACTGAAAGTAATACTTGACAAGCGATTGTCCAGTGCTCACCAAACCTTGCCTGCACAGGTGGGTAAAGGAATCTTGAGAATGGAAAGGCCGACTCCCACGCAGCTGGCTGGCCTTGGCTGTCTCACTGTCAGACCTTCTCATAGGTCTCAACACAGGGAAAAGTCAGGATGATGCATAGAATTAAAGGATAATGAAAGTGGAATATTGTTGAGCATCTTAATTAGAGATTTTTGGCAGGATGTAATAATACATGTGGGTTGAATATAAAATTGGGAGAACATCTGAGTATTTAAAAGAGAAAGACACATAGTAATTCTTTAGCTACCAAAAATATATTGATTTAGAGAATGTAAAACAACAACAAATGCCTAGACAAAGTGTTGTTAAATAACTTCCAGGTTTATTTAATGTAAAAAGAGAGTATGCTTCCAATTTACTGCAAACATATGTATCATTATTTATTTAGAAGAAAGTGTTTATCATTTATTATTTTGTCAGCCTTTAGAGTCCTCTTGTATTTCATAATGTACTAAGGTCTACCAATAAATGGACAAATTCAGTGGAAACATTTTGTGTTTTAAATTTTTTCCTTTAGAGAGAATGGGTTCTTATTCATATCATCAATACGCTATATCTTAAGCCATCTATAACAAACAATACATGTCTGCTAAATAAATGCAGAGGGTGAGGGCTAAAGTGTGAAACTGCTTCAAGTGACACATGATTCTTAGCTTAGCTCTTTAGCACTGCCCTAAAATTGGTTGTAGGGGTATAATGCTGACTATGACTCTGGGCTTAATTTACTGAGTGATATTGTTTTCCAACTGAAAAATTTATTTGCAATTAATGTGATTATAGACTCTCCAAGCCATAAGTATAAGGCAATTACAGAAAGATTTGAGAATGAAATTTACCAGGAGAAGATAGTTTTTCTAAAATTGAACTTTATTATCTGATAAACAGAATGACTAATAAGCTTACGTGGTGAAGAGCCAGTGCAAAATAAATATATTTTTGACAACTGGGTCTTCAATAGGAGACTAAGAACTGAAAACTCACTATCAGAGTAGGTAGAATATAAAACCTTGCAAAGAATTCCAGAGCAGACCAGGGACAAATTGACACCCTGAAAACCTTGCAGATTTAATCTTTTATGACAATATTTGAAGACTGCCATCACTGTCAGTCCTTCAGTAAATATTCACCGAGCTGTGACAAGCACAGTGCTGGGAGCTGTGAATAATACAGCAGGATATAAAATAGACTCTGACACCAACAAGACCATGGTTCACGTCGCTTATTCAACAAGCATTTATTAAGCACGACCTATAGGGTAGGCATCTTGCTAAGTATGCCCTGGGGATTAAATAGAAGATTATGACACAGTCTTGGTGCTTTGTGATTTTCCCAACTCTCCACCCAACAATTCCTGGGAATTCAGGAACTTAATTTGTTATTTACCTAAAGACACTAGCTAATTGAGCTGGAAAATTTCTGTGATGCCCCATGTCTTCTTTCCTACCTCAGTTCTATATTCTTAACTTACTGCTTTGCCTTGGTTATTGTAACCAGTGATTCTTCTGTGTCCTGTAATTTGAAACTTCTCCTTGTATATGACATCTCCCACAATGTTAGACTTTGGAACAAATTCTTCTGCATTTTGACCGCAGTTTTCTTAGATAGCTTTTGTATGGGTCTCTACTGTTGCTTGCTTTGAACCCTCATCTCTCTCTCCTTTACCTTCTATCTGTTCCCTGAAAATTTCCTTTTCCAGGAAACCCAATTCTGGTATCCCACCTGGATGCATTATTAGCATAAGAAATATTCATTGTGTAATCTACTCAAGAACTGACTAAAATCCCCACTTAACAATTATTTTAATTCTAGTGCATGAAAACCACAATATTATTGTATTTTTAACACAATAAAAGAGAAACATATGCAAACAGAGACAATCATCCAATTAATCCTACTAATAACTCTCTAGATGGTTTGGAAAAATAAACAGAAGATGGAAAAAATTCTTGAGTTGGCCATTGTTGAATTTTTTTCACCTTAAGGTTTTTATATTTTTATACTTCTATTGGTGTGTTAGACTCTGACATTATAATGTAGCTCATAGTGATAATGACACACATACACACAGCACCTGGTAAATTTTCCCCTGGCTCCCTCCGCACTTCCCTTCCCCCATACAAAATATTAAGATTGTCATTGGTATTCTCACATATGTACTTAATGTCATTGGAAGTGTTTCCTTCATTAATTCTCCCTCGCCCCCCTCCCTCCCCAAGACCACTTCCCTTGCTCCACTTGAGTTTTCCTCCATTTTCAAAAGCCCCTCTTATATCCCAATTATCCCATAGCTTCTGCATATGAGAGGAAACATGATCCTTCACTTTCTGTGACTGGTTAATCTCACTTAACATAATGCTCTCCAGGTCCATCCATTTTCCTGCAAATGACATAATTTTGTTCTTATTTATTGCTGAGTAGAATTCCATTGTGTATATAGTCCAAAATTTTGTAATCCATTCATCTGTTGATGAATAATTGGGTTGGTTCCATAATTTGGCTATTGTGAATTATGTTGCTATAAACATGGATATGCATATATTAATATATTTTTATTTCAGTCCTTTTGGAAAGATTCCCAGGAATAGTATAGCTGTATCATATGATGAATCCCTTCCTAGTTTTCTGAGGAATCTCCACTGTTGTCCATAGCGGCTATACTAATTTGAAATCCCAATAACACTGTAGAAGAGTTCCTATTTACCCACATCCTCACCAACATTTATTGTTTTTTGACTTCTTGATGATTGCCATTCTGATTGGGGTTAAATGGAATCTCAGTGTAGTTTTGATTTGCATCTCCCTGATTGTTAATGATGCTGAACATTTTTTCATGTATTTATTGACTATTTGTATCTCTTCTTTTTGAAGTGTTTATTCAATTCAATTGCCTGTTTCTTGATTGGGTTATTTGGGGTTTTTTTTAGTGTAAAGTCTTTTAAGTTCTTTGTATATTCTAGATATTAGTCCTCTATCAGAGGGAGAACTTACAAAGATCTTCTCCCATTCTGTAGACTTTCTCTTTAGAGTCTTGATGGTTTCCTTTGATGAGAAAAAACTTTTTAAGTTTAATACCATCCCATTTATTAATTCTTGTTTTAATTTCTTGAGTTTGGAGGGTCTTATTGAGTAAGTTTATACCTGTGCCTATATGTTAGAGTGTTCGATCTATGCCCTCCTCTAGTAACTTCAAAGTCTCTGATCTAATTTCCAGGTCTTTGATTCATCATGAGTTGACTCTTATGCAGGGTGAGAAGTAGGGATTTAATTCCATTTTTCTACAAGCAGATAACCAGTTTTCCTAACACCATTTGTTGAAAAGGCTGTACTTTTTCCAACATATGTTTTTGGTACCTTTGTTGAAAATCAATTGGCTATAAGTGTGTGGATTTGTTTCTGTATCTTCTATTCTGTTCTGTTGGTCTGTGTCTGCTTTTGTGTTAACACCATACTGTTTTTATTACTATAGCTCTGTAATATAATTTGAAGAATTGTTGAATTTTAAATTATCAAAAAAAGGGGGAAAGAGGGAAACATCCTAATGCACAGGATGTACATACACAAACTTACCAAAATCAACTACTATGCTGAGCACGAGAAGGAGGGAATGGGGTGGGAATTGGGGAAGGGCTAATTTACCAATGTGTGCGTGTATACTTCTGCTACACTGAAGCCCATCAAGATGTATGATTACAATGCCAATAAATAAATAAATAAATAAAAGTTGACATCAGAGTTTTGTCTTATCAAATTTTCCACCTTAACATAGGCTGCTGTTTTTTATCCTCTGAAATGATCCTTCATTCCCAGAAATCCTATATATTCTTCCTAACACATAAGTTTAATTAGCCTTTTGATACAAATTCTCTAGCTAGAGTATTACTGTGTGTATGTTTTTTCATTGGCTTACCTTACTACAGAAGCAAAAAGTGCTTTACTTATTCCTTCACATTTGGGTAGGCTTCCTGTAATCAAATTAAAATTTCATTTCATCAATTTATGGAAAGAGGCCTTAAAACAAAACCTTCTAGGAGAACCTGACAATAATTCATCTCAAAATTACATTGGTTTATTTCTAAAGAGCTGTGTTCTTATATACTTGCAGTGATGATTTAGAAATCACAATTGAGTTGACTGTTACAATTGTGCTTCTGATTGCCTGGGTTGAAAGAATTTAAGAAAATTGTGTTGAGATATCTTCTCTACTTGATCACTCACAGAGCCTGCACTTTTCACATTTTATTTTTATGATTTTTGTATTTTCTACAAATATCTTTCCCTAGGTCTGATTTTAAGTTAGGTTAATAAAACCCAGTTTAAAAAGAAGACACATCAGCTTTGACCTATGTATTATTGAACTTTTTAGTTTAACTGCTTTTTCACTGTGCACTCCCTCAACTTACATCTTCCACGGTGTCTGTGTTTATTTTAAAAATTTTATAGACATATAGAATTGTAATCAGTGTCGATGACAATAAAGTATTGTTTACTAGTACCACCACTGCAAATTACACAGGTTGGGTGGTTTAACAAGTAGAAATTTATTAAGCTAGAAGTCAAAGATAAAAGTGTAAATAGAGCGGCTTTTTTCTGAGGCCTCTCACATTGGCTTGCAGTTGGCTGCCTTCTGGCTGTACCCTCACAGGCCATTTTCTCTGTGCATGTACATCGTTGGTGTCTCTTTGTGTGTCCAAATTCTTCTTCTTCCTCCTCCTCCTTCTCTTCCTTCTCCTTTACTTTCTTTCTTTATCCTCTTTTTTTTTTGGTACTGGGGTTTGAACCCATAAGCATTCTACCTCTGAGCTATACCCAAACCCTTTTTTATTTTCTGTTTTGAAACAGGTTCCTGCTAGGTTGCTGAGAGTCTTGCTTAGTTGCTGAGACTGGTCTCACATCTGCAATCCTCCTGTTTTAGCCTCCCAAGTACTGGGATTACAGGCATGTGCCACCATTCCCAGCTCCAAATTTCTTCTTCTTATAAAGACAGCAATGCTGGGTCCTAAAGTCCTCATTTTAACTTAATCTATTTAAGGGTCCTAACTCCATATTCACATTCTAAAGTACCGGGGGTTGAGAATTCAGTCTGAATTTGGAGAATTGGGTAGATTGGCCATAATTCAGCTCCAAACAAGGAGTGACAGTTTGCTTCTCATAAAAATGAGGTTACTGTTCTCATACTTCAGAATTATGATCTGTTTTCTGGATTGCTTTGATTTTTCACACTGAAGAGTTTGCAGAGAACAATTCTGGGTACCTGGAGCTATGCCCCCATGGAACAACAATACTGGGAAAGTATTTACAAATCACCCAAACTTGACAGATATTTGTTTATATCTGTTAACATGTGAGCCAAGGTTTTACATGTTTATAAAAATTATTTAGTCCCTGAAAAATTATATCTTTTCTGTACCTCTAGGGATTCAATTACTTCAACGAATTAGTGTGTTTATGAATATCAGTGTGTATCAGTAATGGGCTATAGACTTTAACAGGGAGATTCTGTAAATCATAATATAGCATTTCCTTGTAATTGATATGTCAAAGAACTCAGAGCTATATAGATCTCTGTTATGCACTTGGAGGAGAACTGTAACGGGGAAGTGGGCACCAACTAGTTGCTTAGGTTTTGATACTGGAGAAACCAGTCTTTATTCTTCAGTTATGCTGCTCACTGGGCATATAATTTTAAAGTGTATGTCTCAATTTTTCCATCTGGAATTAAACCTACACTTTGCACTGTAGAATAATTAAATGGGATAATTCATAGAAAGCAGCTGGGACCATAATGAGCATAATAAACCAGCATGTTTTGGGAAAAAAGTAATTATACATAACTGGTTATATAAAAGGGGAAGTAAAAGAACTCTTCTCCCCATAAAAAAAACCAAACAATGTAATGGCTTAAAAATATTTGTTGAACAACTGATTGGTAGCTATTACTAGCTATTCTTATGCAGGAAAACATAATTCTATATTTCAAATTTTGAGTAATAATAGTGATAGGCATGATCTATGTAATGCTTATTGCATTTCAAGAAATTCAATCTAATGAATTATAAAACTTGAGGGTGGTTTGGGCACTTGTGAACCTATAAATGGTACTAGGATAGTCTTGGGGACTCCCAAACTTGCAGGTAGGACCAAAAGTAGCAGTGGTTTGTGAGACCCCCAAATTTGTAGTTGGCATCAAAAACAATGGTGGGCTCCAGGACTACCAAATTCTGTAGGGCTCCAGCAAAGTAAAAATAAATGATATAATAAATTTTGAAATATTAAACTTCTTAGCTTTGTAGTATAGTATAATAGAAATATCATGAACTCTGAACTCAAACTGGGGTTAAATTCTGGACCAGTCACATGATAGCTATAAATAGAATATAGTGATTACCTCAGCCTGGCTTTACAATTAAAAGCCAAAGATCAAATCCATATTCCATCACTATTGTTCTTAAACAAGTTATTGTATTTGGGTTTCCATTTTCTCATGTGTACAATGCATGATAGTTACCCTAAATAATATTTTTAGAATTATACAATCCAATAATTGAAAAAAAATCCTTATATATAATGACCAAAATGCAACCATAAATTTAGGTATTATATTGTTTAAAGCCATTTCATATCCTTTTGTTATTTTTAAGTAGAACACTGTGCAAGAAGATGTCTTAAGTAACCCAGAAAAGCCAAGGTTTCTGATACGTTTTGGAGTTAGCAAGGGGTCATTTATTCATTTAAATAATATTTATTAAGTTTGTTATGCCAGGCATTGCTTTAGGCAGTACATATATGATAGTAAATAAAAAAGATAAAGCCTGTGCCTATTAATCAGGAAAACATAAAAATATCTGATAGAAACATAGATCCATATATATAATGTATGATATATTAATGATAAGTGCTATCACTGTAAGTGTGAGGATTTGTCTCTGAGTCTTCTATTCTGCTTCATTAGTCTATGTGTCTGCTTTTGTGCCAATACCATGCTGTTTTTATTACTATGGCTCTGTAGTATATTTTTAAGTCAGGTATTGTGATGCCTCCTACTTGGTTCTTTCAAGAACCATGGATCTATCATGAACCTCAACAGAAAGCCGACAGAATGGGAGAAGATTTTTGCCAGCTGAAGAACTATTTTGGCTATTCTGGGATTTTTGTTGTTCCAAATGAATTTAAGAACAGATTTTCTATGTCTGTGAAGAATGACCTTGATATTTAATGGGTATTGCATTGATTCTGTAGATCACTTTTGGAAGAATAGCCATTTTGATGATATTTATTCCACCTATCCAAAAGCATGGGAGATCTTCTCATCTTCTAAGATTTTCTTCAATTCCTTTTTTCAATGTTTCATAATTTTCCTTGTAGAGGTCTTTTACCTCCTTGGTTATGTTTATTCCTAAGTACTTTATTGTTTTCAAGGTTATCATAAGTGGAAATGTTTTCTGGATTTCCTTTTCAGTGGATTTATGGTTGGCATATAGAAAAACTTCTAATTTTTTAAGATTGATTTTGTATCCAGACACTTTGCTGAATTTTTTGATCAGTACTACAAGCCTTTTTGTAGAGTTTGTTGGGTCTTCTAAGTATAATATCATGTCATCTGAAAATAGAGATAGTTCTTTTCCTATTTGCACTCCTTTGATTTCCTTCTCTTGCCTTATTGCCTTATTGCTCTGGCTAGAGTCTCTAGTACTATATTCAAAGGAGTGGAGATAGTGGACATTCTTGTCTTGTTCCTGTTTTTAAGTGGAAATCTCGTAGTTTCTCTCATTTGATGTGATGTTGACTGTGGGCCTATTGTATATTGCCTTTATGATGTTGAGGTATGTTCCTTCTATTCCGATTCTCTGCAGTGTTTTTATCATGAATGGATGTTGAAATTGATTTTTGACAAAGGAGCCAAAAATATACACTGGAAAAAAAGATAGCCTCTTCAACAAATGGTGTTAGCAAAATTGGTTAACCAAATGCAGAAAAATGGAAATATGCCACACTTGTAATCCCAGTACTTGGGAGGCTGAGACAGTAGGATTACAGGTTTGCAGTCAGCCTCAGCTACTTAGTGAGGCCCTCCACAACTTAGTGAGACCCTGTTTCAAAATAAAAAAATAAAATAGAGCTGGGGGTGTAGCTTGGAGGTAGAATGCCCCCAGGTTCAATTCCCAATACCACAAAAAAAGTAAAAGAAAAATGGAAATAAACCCCACTTTCTCACCCTGCATAAGAGTCAATTCAAGGTTGATCAAAGACCTATAAATTCGACCAGAGACCTTGCAGCTACTTGAAGAGGGCATAGAGTCAACTCTTCAATATATAGGCACAGGCAAAAACTTCCTCAGCAAGACCCCAAAGGCACAAGAATTTAAAAAGAGGATCAATATGTGGGATTGCATTAAACTGAAGAGCTTCTGAGAAGCAAAGGAAACAATCAAGAACCTCAACAGAGAGCCAACAGAATGGGAGAAGATTTTTGCCAGCTACTCCTCTGTTAGGGGACTAATATCTAGAATATACAGAGAACTCAAGAAACTCACCACTAAAAAAACAAACAACCCAATCAAAAAATGGGCAAGTGAACTAAATAGACACTTCACAGAAGAAGAAATAGAAATGGCCAATAAATGTATGAAAAAATGTTCAACATCATTAGCAATCAGAAAGATGCAAATTAAAACTACCCTGAGATTCCACCTAACCCTAATTAGAATGGCAATCATTAAAAACACAAACAAGCTGGGCGTGGTGGCACATGCTTGTAATCCCAGTACTTGGGAGGCAGAGACCAGAGGATCCGGGTTCACTGCCAGCCTCAGCTACTTAGTGAGGCTCTCCGCAACTTCGTGAGACCCAGTTTCAAAATAAAGGATAAAAAATAGGGCCAGGGGCATAGCTCAGAGGTAGAACACCCCTGGGTTCAATCCCCAGTACCGCAAAAAAAAAAAAAAACCACAAACAATAATACATGCTGGAGAGGATGTGGAGAAGTAGGAACTCTAATATACTGTTGGTGGGATTTCAAATTAGTGCAACCACTTTGGAAAACAGTGTGGAGGATCCTCAGAAGACTGGGAATGAACCTACCATATGACCCAGCAATATCTACCCAGAAGAATAGAAACCAAACTACCAGACTAATGCATGCATATCTATGTTTATAGGTACACAATTCCCAGTTGCCAAACCATGGAACCAGCCAAGATGTCCACCAACAGATGAATGGATTACAAAACTATGGGATATGTACACAATGGAATTTTACACAGCCATAAAAAAGAACAAAATTATGTCATTTGCAGGGAAATGGATGGAATTAGAGAACTTTATGCTAAGTGAGATTAGTCAGTCCCAAAAAGTAAAAAGTCAGATGCTCTCCCTAATATGTGGGAGCTAGGGAGAATAGGGTGTAGGAGGAACTCCAGACAAAGATGGAGAAAACCCTAGATGAGTAAAGAAGGTGACCTAATTGAGGGAGATGGGAGGAGGGAAGAGGGAAACACCCTAATACACAGGATGTGAATACATGAACTTATCAAAGTCAACTACTATGCTGAGCATGAGAGTGAGGGAAGGGTAAGGGAATGGGGTTGGGAATTGGGGGAGGGCTAATTGACAGATGTGTGCATGTATACTTATACCACCCTGAAAACCATCAAGATGTATGATTAAAATGCATCAATAGAGCCGGGCGTGGTGGCGCACGCTTGTAATCTCAGTACTTTGGGAGGTGGAGACTGGAGGATCCGGGTTCGCGGCCAGCCTCAGCTCTTGCTCTGTCTCTCTCTCTCTCTCTCTCCTTAGTGAGGCCCTCCGCAACCTCGTGAGACCCGGTTTCAAAATAAAGCATAAAAAATAGGACCGGGGGCGTAGTGCAGAGGTAGAACGCCCC
>PVJS01043836.1:5609-17005 GCA_004027185.1 Glis glis | reverse complement strand
TCTCTGCCTCCCGCTCCGACGCCCGGATGATCTGAGCCGCGAGGGCGCCGAGAGCCGGGGGCCCGGACGCAGCCCGGCTCCTCCCGTCCTCCGCCCCGTGCCGGCCCGCCGCCGCCGCCACCGCGGGGACCCCCTCCCCGGCCGCTGTCGCCGCCACCTCCTGGGCCGACGAGGGACCTGCCCGCCCGCGGCTGCCCCGGTAAGCGCGGCGCTCGGGCCGAGGGCGGGCGGCGGGCGGGCGGCGCGGGCCTGCGCGGCGGCGGCGGCGGACAGGCCTGGGGCCTGTAAACAAGCCGGGCGTCTGCCCGGGCGCTCCCGGGAGGAGACGCGACAACTCCACCCCCTGGCCCAGCCTCCTCCCGCAGCCGGCGGCGGGCGGCGAGGGGTTAACGCTCGGCGAGGGCGGCGGCGGCGGGGGCGGAGTGGCGCGGCGCGGGCGGGCGGGCGGGGAGGGGGCGCGACCCTCGGCCGCGGCGGGCGGGGTGCTGGTGGCGGCGGCGCGGCCTGCCGAGCCGCGGCGGAACTTTTCCCGAGCGGGGAGGGGGCTTCGCAGTGACCCGCGCCCCCGCCCGCCCCGCTGTCCCCGCTCCCGCCCGGGGGGGCGGTTTCCCTGGAGCCGGACTTAGCTTTGAAACCCCACATTTTGGAGAATTTACTTCTGGCTTTCCATGGGGCAGGGCTGAGTGAGGTTCCTTCAAATTAAGTCAATGATGCCTCCAGTTCATTCATTATTAAGGCATCTAACAAATCTATTGAAGTAAAATCTGATTTTTCATCCTCTTAACCAGGTAAATTGGGTAAAAGTTCTTGATGTTAGAGTTTGGTTGAGGTAGGGGGATTTTAAGTAAACTTGGAGCCTTTTCTTGAAAGACAGCTGGTTGTGGAGAGCCCTCTACCAGCTGCAGTTTTAGATACGTTTTGAAAATTTCAGCACCCGAGGTATTCTTTTCTCAAGCACCACATGGTACTTACAAATCCACAAAGGTCACATACGTCAGCTATCCAAGACAAGGAATCTGTGTGTCCCCCCCCAAGTTCCCTGCTAATTGGATTAATGAACCAAACGTTTTAAAAAGTAATTAGAAGAGTATGAGAGACAGGTATTGTTTGCATAGAATAAATGATCTTGACGTTACCGAAAGAAATTGGAAATTAAAAAAATTGTTTTGAGGAAAAAGGCATACTCTTCAAATTTGCACGTTGGGATTTTAAACAACCACTTTGTAGATGCAGAGCAGTACTTTGTTGAGCCTTAGTGGTTCCAGAGCTCCCAGGAACCCAGCAGGGTTTGGTTGGTCCCCAACTAGAACTAAATAATTTTTGCACTTTTTTCTATAGATAAAAGATAAACGTCTCTGGGCCTTTCCAAAGATTGTATTTTTGTAATTCCTTATTTTACAGATGACAAAACTGAGATTAGAGGTAGTGAGTCACCCCATACCCTACTCTAATCTTAAAAGTTACCTTCACTGACTTAATGTTTCTTTGCTGAGAAATAATTTGAAGCACAAAGTAACAATTCTTTCCTGATGTTGCAGTTCTGTTGTATGGTGTAATATATATATATATATATATATATATATATGATTAAACATTTACTTTGTAAGGATGAATACTATTAACCTGGATGAAGGTGGATTTTTACATTTTTACATCAGTGAAGTAATTGTACCATGGAAGTGGTATAGTAAGACTGATTGCCTTTGAAGTTAGCTACCTCAATATATATTTGAGAAATAATATGGTTGACTATTGGAGTCATCAAATTGCTTTTTCATGGCTTGTATCTTTTTATATATTTTTACATGGATTGTATCATTTTATGTTTTAGTTGAAGGGCTGAACTGATGACCATAATTGCAGTATAACCTGTTGAAGGGAATACTGCACTAGGAGACAAGAATTGTTTAGTCATGGCTCTGCTCCAAGATATGTGTCCATGGACAAGTCTTAACCTTTTGAGTCTCAGCTTCCAAATCAGTAAATCCAGAAGGGTAGATTATATTATCACATGTACTCTCCAATTACTAATTTTTAAATTTTCATATCAACATTGTGTAGTCTGTTCAACATAACTTTAACAAATAAATGCCTGATATGCGTCAAGCACTTAGATATTTCAGCATTGTAAAGCTGATGGAAGGGAGTCCTTCTGTTTTATTTAAAGGAATTTGAAGTTGGTAAATGTTCTTTAGGAAAGTTATCCTTGTAGGTAGCATTCATTGATATTTCTCTTGGAATTGGGAAATCTGGAGGAGCTCTGGGAGTAAAGAGGGTCGAGATTCCACTGGAGACAAATTGTGCTTGCGACTACAGGTTTGAACAGGCTCATGACCCTTGGTAGTTGGATGGGAAGGGCTTTACAAGAACACATTATGAAGGGTTTTCTTTTAGTTCAAGCTGGGTCTAGATGATTTTGTCTCGTTAAACCTTTGTTTAAAAAATTGTTCACTAATCCCTCTTTTTTACCCCCTAAGACATATATAGGTAGCAATATCTTTTTGTCATGTGGTAAATATTTCCAAGCAGTTAGAGCAGTTACTAAATACCTACATTCTTTGAATTTGTTCAAATTACACTTAGGCTATTTGTTTATTAATGGCTAATAGAATTTATAGCTGATTCTGGTTTAACTATTAATGCTTGTTTATTTTATAATTTTAAACTAAGGACTGACATATGTCCACACTGAGCTTGTTACCTCTGAAATGCTCACCTATAGGGGCAGATTAATTTTTTTTAAGATGTTAATCTGTGCTGATGTAAAAATAATGATAAGGTGATATTTGGATGCTTCCTTCAAATGATTATTGCCTGGGCACAGGACTCCACGTGGTACTCTTGAATATTTTCCATCCTTAATCAAATCAAAAGGAGACAATCTTGTAAGAAAACCAGCTCAAGCAGAGTTTTGTAAGAGTTATGCAAGAAGATAAAACAAGGTGTGGCCCTGTGAAATACAGGGATCTTGGGAGAGGGGAGAAGGTGATGTGAGGCAACTAGGTAAAAGCTGTTTTCTTATTTCTCGGGTAGTATTGTATGTCACAATATAGCCTGTCTTCCATCTCAAATAACAAAAATATTTTAAAATTCAGTTGCTTCATTTATTATTTCACTATTTTTAGCCAGGACATAAAAATTTTCTGACCTACGATTATTAGATTATTAGCCATCCTTATATCAAAGAAGCTTGGATTAACCTATATCTAAGTCAAAAGGTTGATTATATTCTTCCCTCACCTTTTTTTTTTTTTTTTTTTTGCGGTACTGGGGATTGAACCCAGGGGCGTTCTACCTCCGCGCTACGCCCCCGGCCCTATTTTTTTTATACTTTATTTTGAAACCGTGTCTCATGAAGTTGCAGAGGCCTCACTAAGGAGAGAGAGGGAAAGAGAGAGAGAGAGAGAGAGAGGGAAAGACACGGGGAGAGAGAGAACGAGAGAGCTGAGGCTGGCCACGAACCCAGATCCTCCAGTCTCCGCCTCCCAAAGTACTGGGATTACAAGCGTGCGCCACCACGCCCGGCTTCCCTCACTCTTTCTAATGTCTGATGTACTCCATATTATATAAGTTTTATACTTCATTATGTGTCTCCAGAATATATATATTCTTTGATAATTTTGACTTTTACCTGGTCTAGCTATCTATGCTCAACCTAGATAATCTCTTTACCTAGCTTTTTTCTTGCTGAGGCAGGTAGGAGGAGCTAGAGAAAGTAAATGATTGAGGGAGGTGAGTTCTGTATGTATACCTTTATATAAAATATAATAGATCAGAATTTTTTTAAGAAGCCAGAAAGTACAAATTAATGTTTCAATAAATTAGACTGCTAATAAAAGAGGAAGCTTGAGTTTTTATAATTCTTTTTTTTTTTTTTTTTTGCGGTACTGGGGATTGAGTCCAGGAGCATTCTACCTCTGAGCTACAACCCCAGCCCTGTGTGTGTGTGTGTGTGTGTGTGTGTGTGTGTGTTACTGGGGATTGAGTCCAGGAGCATTCTACCTCCGAGCTACACCCCAGCCCTATTTTTTATTCTTTATTTTGAAACGGGGTCTCACTAAGTTGTGGAGGCTGCAAACCTGCAATCCTCCTGTCTCAGCCTCCCAAGTACTGGGATTACAAGGGTGTACCACCATGCCTGGCTGAAAATCATTTTTTAAAAAGTTGCATTTGTGCTGACCATGTCCAGACTTTCTTGTTATTATTTCCTGAACAATATAGTCTACTTACATAGTATTTACATTGTATTAGGTATTATAAGTAATTTAGAGATGATTTAAGGTATATTGGAGGGTGGGTATAGGTTGTAAACAAATACCATGTCATTTTATGTGAGGGACTGAAGATCTTCAGATTTTGGTATTCGTGGGGAGCCTTGGAACTAATCCCCTATGGATACCAAGGGATGACTGTATAGGTACAGAGCACCTAAGTAACATAACAGGATCAGACTATGTAGCTATAAAAGTATTTTTATAATATTCCAGAGTAGATTTTTTTTTCCCAATTATATGAGCGTTCTTGCTCCTGGGAACCAAAATTTAAAAAACTGAATACTAACATTTCTGATAAATTTCTTTCCTTTTTTTTTTTTTTGGTGGTGCTGAGGATTTGAACCAAGGCAATTCTATCTCTGAGCTACACCCCCAGCCTAATTTTCTTTTTTATTTGGAAACAGGGTCTCACTAAGTTGCTGAGGGCCTCACTAAGTTGCTGAGGCTGTTTTTGAACCTGCCATCCTCCTGTCTCAGCCTCCCAAGCACTGGGATTACAGGCGTGCATCACCATGCCCAGCTTGATAAATAAATTTCTGGTGTTAAAACGATTCCTTGTAAGTACATGTAATTAAGTCTACCAATGCAAGAATCCTTTCTAAAACATTCTGAAAAGATGTAAAACATTAAACTCATTTTCTCATTTCCAAAGTTTCAGAAGTTAACAGAAGCAAAAATTTTGTTTTGTCAACAACTACTGTTCAGGTTGAGGGATAAAATCAGTATTAATTTTCAAATGGTTGATAACCTTAATGAAGGCTGTGGGGATGTAATCAATAGAACCATGTTGACGGCCCCATAAAGTATGTGGAAAAGCTAGCCCTTGAAAGTCAGATAGAACTGAGTCTTGAGTCCCTTCTCTCCCACTTCCTAGTGGGTTTTCTTGGGTAAGCTACTTGATTTCTCTAAGCCAGTTTTATGTATCTGTCAAATAGAAATTTCTCATAAGGCTATCTTGAAGATTCAGGGAAATGACTAAAGTGCTTGGCATATTTTCCATTATGAAGAAAGTGCCAGAATAAATGGTAGCTGCTGTTACTGAGTATGTGAAATCCTGAGACACGGGGTGATCCAAGACGGTCTGGGTGTGAGAGGTTGTGTTGGAGTATAGTTTTCAGTGAGCCTTGAAACCAGATTAGAAGAGAGTGAGTAGAGAATTTAGAACAGGTTGTAAAGACTGTGGGTATACAAAGCTTCATGTAAGTAGACTAAAAGTTAAGAAGAAAGAGAAAGTTGAGTATGAGTATTTTTATTTGGCTCTCTGAAGGTGGAAAGAAGGTACGGCTTCAGAGTTAACGATTAGATGGGAGTAGATGGTTAAATTGTGGATAAAGAATAACAGTAATAAAGGTGAATGTTAAGACTAGAATGATCAGTAAGTAGGGAAAAATAGGGTTGGTATTTTGAAGAGGAGTTATATCATGGTTAGAAAGGAGCAAGAAGGTCGGGCATGGTGGCACACGCTTGTAATCCCAGTACTTGGGAGGCTGAGACAGGAGGATCCCGGTTTGTGGCCAGCCTCAGCTATTTAGTGAGGCCCTCCGCAACTTAGTGAGATTCTGTTTCAAAATAAAGAATAAAAAATAGGGCTGGGGGTGTAGCTCGGAGGTAGAATGTCCCTGGGTTCAACCCCCAGTATGACAAGAAAAAGAGAGAGAGAGAGAGAGAGAAAAGAAAGAAAGAAGAAAGAAAGAAATGAGGGAGGGAGGGAGGGAGGGAGGGAGAGAAAGGGGCAAGAAGAGCCGGCGCATGCCTGTAATCCCAGTACTTGGGAGGCTGAGACAAGAGGATTGCAGGTTCAAGACCAGTGTTAGCAACTTAGTGAGACCCTGTTTCAACATAAAAAATAAAAAGAGCTGGGGGTGTATCCTGGAGGTAGACTCCCCCTGGGTTCAATCTCCAGTACAAAACAAAAATAAAAACAGAAAACAAAACAAGAAGGTACTGCTGAAGAGTAAGGACATTAAATTCTGATTAACTTAGTTCTGCCCGCTCTCTTAAAAATGGATTCTCCATAAAGACTTTAAGCGAGCCGGGTGTGGTGGCGCACGCTTGTAATCCCAGTACTTGGAGGCTGAGACAGGAGGATCTGGGTTCACGGCCAGCCTCAGCTACTTAGGCCCTCCGCAACTTAGTGAGACCCTGTTTCAAATTAAGGAATAAAAAATAGGGCTGGGGATGTAGCTCAGAGGTAGAATGCCCCTGAGTTCAATCCCCAGTACCGCAAAATAAATAAATAAAGACTTTAAGCCTTTATATGTGGGTTTGGGGTTATTTAAAATTGGGAAATTGTTTTGGAACAGTTCAAATCTTAATTATCTCATACCCAAACCAAGATATTAATACTCTAACTGGTTTCTTTCCTGCTAAGCATCCCGTAGTGCACAGGGGCGTTCTAACCCCCATTTCCCATTCTAAGCATATCACAACATTTTTCCCAAAATACTGTTTTACATATTGTTTTTCAATATATACTTCAATAACTCCCTTTTGCCTTTAGAATAAAAGTTCAGATTTCTTGGTTTTGCTTTTGATACTTTCTATGATTAGATCTCAGAGTATACTTGCCATCTCTGTACACACCCTTTACTTCTCTCCATGGATCTTTGTTTCTGCTAATTCCCAGCCTGAAATTATTTCCTTTCCTTCTCTAGTGCTTTTTTGTTGTTGTTATAGGCATGGCCACTCTCTAAATTGCCAGACTGACTTCAAACTTTTAATCCTCCTGCCTCAACCTCCCAAGTAGCTAGGATTAC
Organism: Glis glis; assembly: GCA_004027185.1. Lineage (NCBI taxonomy): Eukaryota > Metazoa > Chordata > Mammalia > Rodentia > Gliridae > Glis > Glis glis. The sequence goes on along the minus strand of PVJS01043836.1, from coordinate 9,975 downwards.
AGGCATGCTACCCACCAGTTGTTGTTGTTTCTTTTTCTTCTAATCAAAGTTCATTTTTATATTTCCTCCTCCACAGAGTCATTCCTGACCACCAGTGTGTTTGTGCTCTCCTTTTTCTGTACTTCTATAGCAATGCCTATTATTTGTATAGCTTTAATCATATAGTTTATTTTTAATTGTGTCTCTTTTTTTTTTTTTGGTGCTGGGGGTTGCACCCAGGGGCATTCTACCTCCGAGCTATTCCTTCAGCCCTATTTTATTTTTTATTTTGAAATAGGGTCTCACTAGGTTGATGAGGGCCTCACTACTTGCGGAGGCTAGCCGTGAACCTGTGATCCTCCTGTCTCAGCTTCCGAAGTACTGGGATTACAAATGTGCGCCACCATGCCTGGCTTAATTGTGTCTTAATTACAATTATGTTCAATTAAGTCTGACAGGGAAAATACAATAACTTACACCCACAGTCTGGCACAATATTTGTGTATAGTGTACACTAAAGTATTTGAAAAGTTTTAGTAAAATCTACCTGGGAGTAGGTATTATTGCTGTAGGAGGAGGTGGTAGAAATAGTTATTAGCTTTCTGGTAGCAAACATTTCAGACTTTCTTCCTATATGTTATTTTGACTGCACTTGGATATTTGAGTGTGAAGATTATAAAAATATGAAGTGTGGCAGAATTCTTTTGTTGATAGAGAAGATTAGGTTGACTGATTCTGGACCTGCATTTTGACTTTGTAGATTAACAGGATATTTATGAGCTTGTGTGTCTTTCCAGAATTGCAACTATTATTATGAAGTAGGTATTTTTTTAACCAGAGAGGAATTGTGGGATCACAGGACTTAGACAATTAGTTAAAGTAGGGGAAAACTATCAACTGATCAAACAGATGGCTTAACATATGAATAGTCTGTGTTCCCATTAACCTCTTAAAGAGACTAAAGCTTATCAAAATGTTAAATTTTTTCTAGTATTTAGAAAATACCTAGTAAAATTTCCTTAATTGGATTTTTAAATGGTGGATTTCTTATAGTCAGTTGGTGACTACCTAGATGCATCTCTTGGAGTATCATGTTGATGAGACCAGAATTGTGAATTTGGTTCTTTGTGTGCCAGTTATGTTTTTCTAGCCTTGACATTAGCTAGTAATGAATGAGCATTTATGTCCTAGGGACTATTATAAGAAAATTTGAATTATCATCTCATTAAATCTTTACAACACCTGTGAGATAGATGGTATTATTACTTATATCTTAACAGATGAGGAAATTCAGACAGAGCAGTTATTTTCCCCAAAGATTTACAGCTACTAACAGAAGCCACATACATGTCCTTGAACTTTTCAGAGTAATTATATATGTGGGGCATTGCAGTTTTATTGCTACTGCTAAAATTCTGTTGATAGTAGTGATAGGTCAGGAAATCTTTATATATGAAGGATGCGACTACAACCCCATTGTACCCAGAGAGTGAATATTACGATGGAGTTGGGATCAGAGATAGCAGTGTACACTAAATTCAAAAAGTACATTATTACATGTCATGCCTGCCACCTTTAGAACTTTTCACCAAGAAAAACTACACCACAAAAGCATCTAAGATATGTACACCTCTATGATAGTTCCATAAATCATACGCAGTTTTGTATTATGGCTTGTTTTACTCATTTCACTACTTTGTAGCCCACTCTCATAAATTATTTCATTGGTTCTTTATTCCCATAAAATTCCTAGTGATTTTGAGAAACTGCCTTTTTGTTTTGTTTTACTTTTTGGTGCTGGGGATTGAACCCAGGGCTTCCTGCAGGCTAAGCTCATGCTCTACCACTAAGCTACACCCTTAGCCCCAAGAAGATAATCTTTTTTTGTGTGCGTGTGGTACTGGGGATTGAACCCAGGGGCATTCTACCTCTGGCATACACCCCCAGCCCTATTTTTTTATTCTTTATTTTTGAAACAGGGTCTCACTAAGTTGCAGAGGGCCTCACTAAGTAGCTGAGGTTGGCCCCGAACCTGCGATCGTCCTGTCTCAGCTTCCCAAGTACTGGGATTACAAATGTGCACCACCACACCCGGCTCCCAAGAAGATAATCTTAAACACAAGATACCTAATTGGATTTACATTAGAGATTGTACTATAAATGGAAATTTCAGTGTTAAATATATTGGAAATAAATTCCTTGAAAATATGGACCTTGCTTCATTAATTTTATATTTTAATTTCTGATCGATTGATTGATACTGGGGATTAAATCCAGGGACACTCTACCACTGAGCTATGTCTTTAGCTCTTTTTATTTTTTATTTTGAGACACAGTCTTACCAAATGGCCCAGTTTGGTCTCAAGCCCGCAATCCTCCTGCCTCAGCCTCCCAAGTAGCTGGGATTACAGGTTTGTGCTACTGCACCCAGCCCATATGTAGCTTAATTATATTAGTTAAAGAATATGTTACCTAGCTGGGAACAGTGGTACACACCTGTAATCCTAGCTAGTCAGGAAGCTGGAGCATGATAAACTCAAGGCCAGCCTTGGGCAACTAAGACCCTGTCTCAAAATAAAAGTTTAAAAGAGACCTGGGATGTAGCATTCTACCTCTGGGCTACACCCCAGCCCTGTTTTTATTCTTTATTTTGAAACAGGGTCTCACTAAGTTGCAGAGGGCCTCACTAAGTAGCTGAGGCTGGCCGCGAACCTGCAATCCTCCTATCTCAGCCTCCCAAGTATTGGGATTACAGGTGTGTGCCACCACGCCCAGCCTGTTATATTTTCTTAAAGAATAAGAAAAGAACTCTACCAATTTTTAATATCTTGGATACTTAGCACTACTTTTTCCTTTAGCATGAGTAGTAGAACATTTTTTTTTTTTTTTTTTGCGGTACCGGGGATTGAACCCAGAGGCGTTCTACCTCTGCGCTACACCCCCGGTCCTATTTTTTATACTTTATTTTGAAACTGGGTCTCACGAAGTTGCGAAGGGCCTCACTAAGTGCAGAGAGACAGGGAGAGAGAGAGAGAGAGAGAGAGAGAGAGACCGAGCGAGAGAGAACGAGCTGAGGCTGGCCGTGAACCCGGATCCTCCTGTCTCCACCTCCCAAAGTACTGGGATTACAAGCGAGCGCCACCACGCCCGGCAGTAGTAGAACATTTTATAAAATTTGATATTACAGAAGATATAGCTTTGTTACCAAAATTCAGAAATGAAAATATTAATGATAAAAGATAAGCAAGGCATGACCATGTTTTTTGTTTTTGTTTTCAAAACTTAGCAGGCTTTACAGAAACATCTTTGCTTTAGGCCATCATGCTTCAGAGTTGTTAGTGAATAAAATTTTTACTCTTTGTAAAACAATAGAATATCATTCTTGTTGAGAGTCTGTAAGGCTGTTTTGGATGTCAAGGGGCCAATCTTAGAAGTGGCAGCTTTTATTCTGTGGTCAACCCACAGTTTACCATGTGTTACTCCATATCTGTCATCTTCATTTTCTTTGTCTGCAAAAAATGCTTCCTGATACTGTAAGTGCTTCAATAACTAGTCAGCATCTAGTGATCTTGTACTGGCTTGCTACAGTCAGTAGAATAAGAAGCTTTTTAAGTGCAAATGGGATTGTTTTATATAGTAAAACTACAATACTAAGTTTTTGTCTAAATACATTGAAAGTAGATTTCCCAGATGGGTGTAGTGGTACACGCCTGCAATCCCAGTACTTGGGAAGCTGAAACAGGAGGATCGCAGGTTTGAGACCAGCTTCAGCAATTTAGTGAGACCCTCAGCAACCTAGCAAGAACCTGTTTCAAAATAAAATAGGGCAGGAATTATAGCTCAGGGTAGAGCATCCCTGAGTTCAATCCCCAATACAAAAAAAAAAAAGGATAGCTGTCATTCATTTGTCCTACACATTTATCAAGTGTCATTATGTGCTAAATACTGTGAACAAAAAAGGTACCATCTCTTCTCTCATTGGTCTTAAATCTAAAGACAGATAATTCACAGGGTAAGTGCTGTGATAAGGGAAATGCATGATTCTTTGAGCTTATGGCTAATGGTAGATCTATTTTCTTAGACAACTGGTAGGTACTTGAGAAGTTCGTTTGGGGCTACCCATGCCATTTGACATGTTATTCAAAAGTATAGGAGGTAGGTGGGTGTGATTTTTAGGTTATTAAATAGAGTGATCACTTTTTTTTTTTGGTTTTGCTTACTTCCCCAGCACCTATCTCACTGTACACACAGCACATTTTATTAGAATTTGTAGACTCCATGAATTATTCTTTTTTTTTTTTTTTGGCAGTACTGGGGATTGAACCCAGGGGCATTCTACCTCCGAGCTACACCCCCGGCCCTATTTTTTATTCTTTTTTTTTTTTTT
>PVJS01043835.1:0-10373 GCA_004027185.1 Glis glis | reverse complement strand
ACAAGCTGCGCCACCACGCCCAGCTTTTTCTTTTCTTTTGAAACAGGGTCTAAGTTGCTAAGCTGCTGAGGCTAACCATGAACCTGTGACCCTCCTGTCTCAGCTTCCCAAGTGCTGGGATTACAGGTGTGTGCCACTAGGCTTGACCTACCTCTACCATTTTCTAGAATGAAGAATGACTGCGGGTGAACAACCTAGCCTCTTTGTACCTCAATTTCTCATAAGTAATATGAGGATAGTAACATTCATCTCATGCGGTTGTTCTGAAGATTGAAGTAATATTTCTAGTCTTCTTAAAGCAGTGCTTGGTTCAAAATATGTGCCATATTGTAAAATGAAAATACAATGGCAGGATCGGTGTAAATATTTAACAACTTTCTGGAGTGCCTGGCACATACCATAGCTTAATAAATGTTAGCTCCCTTCCCACTTCATCCCCAAATGTAAGTGATATTTTTTTCCCAAGGTTCAAATCTCAAAGAACTTTCTCAAACCTAGTAGAGGTCTTCTCACCTCAGAAGGGATGAGAAGTAACTACTGGAAGTGAAAGAAAGAGGCAGGAAAGGAGGTAGGGGCATCTGCACACGGCTGTGTGAACATGAAAAACGGGACGTGTTTTTCTGGAAGGTTTCCCAAGGAGAAGGAAGAATGGGGATGAAGAGAAGGACCCATGGATGGGGAAGAAGGAGGTGAGGGCTGTGTGAATCCCAGGGATCGTCTGTATCTAAGGAACAGTTCCCTGGCGAAAGCGGGTTTAGGAAATCGGGAGAGGGCAAGAAGTGAGCGTTAACACGAGGGGCTGGGATGCCTGGAACGCCATCAGGGAGGGCAGAGGGGTAGCCCTGGGGAACAGTGCTTGGGTGGGATTAGGGGACTTGTCGAGCCGGGTTTTCAGGTAGAGAGAAGCACTACGAGGCTGCGGTTTGGGGCCAGCACCAGGCTTTGGGGCGCTCTTACCCGCGATTCCTACCGGGTGTCGCCCCGGCTCTGCGGCCCGCAGCGCTCTCAGGCACACCTGCAGGGCCCCGCGGAGGAGTCAGGAGACACGCTCCCATTGGCTGCCAGACAACCCCAACCCCGGCCCGCGCTCCTCCTAACTTTGAGTCCGCCCGGCCCTCATATTTGCATATAGGCCCTCCTAGGCTTCCGATTGGCCCCTGCAGCAGGAGGGCACGGCCCCGCCCTCCTGAGTCCAACCAACCGCCCCCTGCACTGCGAGAGGGACGCGTCCTGGTTGTCCCGGGAGACGCGAAGGACTCGCGGGCTCGGCTCCCAGCGCCAGGGCGGACTACCGCCGCCCTCCGCCGGCCCCGCAGCCCGCGCCCCGCGATCGAGCCCCCGCCGTGGCTCACCCCGGCCCTCGCCGTCGGAGCGCACGCACAGGCGCGTTCAGAACGGCTCGCTCCCGAGCTCCAGCTGCCCCGGCGACGGTAAATATCCGAAGCCAGAAGCAGGAGGCGCTGTGGGAGAACATTGAATTGAGACTCAAGCCAGGATCCCCAGCATATTTTGCCTATATAACCTTGGGCAGTCCGCATTACTTCGCTGAGGCTTAGCTTCGTGTGTGTGTGTGTGTGTGTGTGTGTGTGTTACTGCGGATTGAACCCAGGGGTGTTCTACCTCTGAGCTACAACACACGGAAGGAAGGAAGGAGGGAGGGAGGGAGGGAAGGAGGGAGGGAGGAAGGAAGGAAGGAAGGAAGGAAGGAAGGAGGGAGGGAGGGAGGGAGGAAGAAAGGAAGGAAGGAAGGAAGGAAGGAAGGAAGGAAGGAAGGAAGGAAAAGAAAGAAAAAGAGAAAAAAAGAAAGAGGGAGGGAGGAAGGAAAGGAGGGAAGGGGATCTCGCTAAATTGTAGCTGAGTCTCACTAAATTGGCAACTCTGGCCTCGAACCTACAATCCTCCTGCTGCAGCCTCCCAAGTACTGGGATTACAGATGCGTGCAAGTCACCATGCCCAGCTCGAGGCTTAGGTTCTTCAACAGTTAAATGGGTATTGCAAACCAGTAATGAACAGCTCAGGCTTATTGAATGATGACTTGGTCTCCAGGGTGTGTGTCTGGGTGGGAGTGTCTTAGCTTCTACTGAACTAACCAGTCCAGCTGAAGAGTCAGAGAGACTTAAGGGGTCAGGGGTCTCGGCTTCTCACAACAATCATTTGTCCTCAAAGTGGGGAGTCATGGTAGCGCCTGGATCCAAATAATTGTAGTTGTCTCTCCATAGCTGCGGGACTCAGCTTAGACTACTGCCCGCCACGCTGGCTGCAAAAGACTGGCAGGCAGAGCTTTCTGCCTGGGTTAATTCCGGATTTGGTGAAAGATCAAAAGGTCGATTTCAAGCTAGTGAACCACAGTATTTTTTATTTATTTATTTTTTGTACTGGGGATTAAACTCAGGGGCGTTCTACCTCTGAGCTACACTCTCAGCCCTTTTTATTATTTGGAAACAGGGTCTCACTAAGTTACTGACAGCCTCACTAAAGTTGCTTAGGCTAGCTGTGAACCTGCCATCCTCCTGTCTCAGCCTCCTAAATAATGGGATTACAAGTGTGCACCACCATGCCTTTTTTTTTTTTTTTTTGGTACTAAGGATGGAACCCAGGGGCATTCTACCTCTGAGCTACACCCCCAGCCCTATTTTATTGTTTTATTTTGAAACAGTGTCTAAGTTGTGGAAGGCCTCACTAAATTGCTGAAGCTGGCCTCAAACCTGTGATCCTCCTGTCTCAGCCTCTCAACTACTAAGATTACAAGTGTGTGCCACCATGCCCAGCTTGAAGGGACTTTTAAACCTCCCTTCCACCCCGAAGTTGTGTGTGGTGGTGCACGTCTATAATCCGAGCCCTTGGGAGACTGACAGGAAGAATGCAGGTTTGAAGCCAGCCTCAGCAACTTAGTGAGACCCTGTTTCCAAATAAAAAATAAAATAGGGCTGGGGGTGTAGCTCAGAGGTAGAATGTCCCTGGGATCAACCCTCAGCACTGATGTAGGATACAAGAAATAATAAAGTAGAAAGGAAACATAAGAGAGAACAAGGAAAATGTAACTTTAATATGGAAGACTATGACAAGGCCTGTGAAACCCAAAAGTCCCAGAGGAATTTACAAGAGACCCAGAGCACTGATGACCCTCCTTAGGGAGGTGTCAGTTTATCTGACAACAGATCACACAGAAGAGGAATCTTCTTGGGCACAACTCCAGAGAGCCATCTCTTCTACCTGTTGGTTGGCCTTGACAGTGCAGCTCGGAACAGGAACACCCTAAATCACCGTGTGACTCCCGGAGGTCACCCTCATGTACCTCCTGCCCACCCCTCATGAAAGGCCCCTGTAAAGAAAGAGTCCAGCACTCCCAAAGGGTCCTTATCTCCATCTTGAGATGGCCTGCATTCTCCCTTGAATGTGTAGTTCCTACTTTCCTAAATAAACCTCTATGTCTCTGAGTGGCGCATGTCAAAATTCTTTTCTGCCACAGAAGCCAAGGAACCCATCAATCCTGAGTTCCTGAGTTGAGGAATCAAACCGTCAACCCTGACAGCACCACAAAAAAAAAAAAAAAAAAAAAAGCAAAATACTGAGCCAGGAGCAGTGGCACTAGCCTGAAATCCCAGGTTCTCAGGAGGCTGAGGCTGGAGGATCGCAGGTTCAGGGCCATCTTCTGCCATTTAGGGAGGCCCTTTCTCAAAATGGTTGAGGATGTAGCTCAGTGGTGGGACATTTGCCTAGCATGAGCAAGCCCCTGTGTTCAATCCTGGCACTACAAAAATCAAACAAAACAACAACATATAAAGATTTCAAAGTGCAAATAGTTAAGTTATAGTAGATGCAGAAAGGAATCCCATGTGGATTTGCTTTATCTGAATAAAGCACCTGCCACAAACTTTCTATGAGAAGAGGGTCTCTATCAGGGAGACTTTCTCCTTAAACACTCTTTGTGTGTGCATGCATGTGTGGTACTGGGGATTGAACCCAGGGGAGTTCTACCTCTGAGTCACACCCCCAGCCCTATTTTGTTTTAGTTTGAAACAGTCTCACTAGGTTGCTGAGAGTCTCACTACATTGTCCAGGCTGTCCTCGAACCTACAATCCTTCTGTCTCAGCCTCCCAAGTACTGGGATTGCAAGCATTAAACACTCTTTAAAAATAGTATTGCCTGGGCCAGTGGCGCACGCCTGTAGTCCCAGTACTTAGGAGGCTGAGACAGGAGGATAACAGGTTTGAGGACAGCCTCAGCAAGTAAACTCTGATCAACCTAGGAAGACCCTGTTTCAAAATAAAAATAAAATAGGGCTGGGGATGTAGCTCAGAGGTAGAACGCCTCTGGGTTCAATCCCCAGTAACACACACACACACACACACACACACACACACACACACACACACAATTGTGTCAACAGCCTCATCAGAACCTTCCATCCTTTGAAGTCCTAAAACACCATCTATCCCCAGTAAAGCTGGTATATAAGCCTTTATCCCCAGCTGTCTGGGGAGTTGCTCACGACTAAGGCCTGATATGCATATGAATAAGCATTGTCCGCATTAGGACCTAAGTTGGTAACCTAAACTCCTCCCAGCATGGGAAACTGCCCCTTGCACCTGCTGATGTGCACTGGCTGGAGGCAAAGGTGCTGCTCTGCCCCAGCGACGTGGAAAGCTGGCCACACGGAGCTTACATTCACCCCGGAATGAACAGAGGGACCTAAGGTAAAACCCAGCAGCCCATCTGCTGCTCTTCCAAAAACCTCTCTGCCACCCAGTCCCCTTCCCTCTTCCCTGCAGGTGGCCCAGGCTGTACTGCCCCGCTCCCTCTCCAAGTGGCCACCATCAACTGGTCACCCAGCAGATGCTTCCCTAAGACCAACTGTCCCAGCTCTGTGCCCCTCCCCCACGACTCTTCTTTCTTTCCCCCAGTGACCTACCAATCTGCTCCACCAGGCTCCCGCTTCAGTTTCCCGTCCCTCCGGAGTGATATTGTGATGGAAATGAGGGAGAGGATGCAGAAGGGAGCTACAAAGATTTACGGCTTCCAGAGGGGTTTCCATTAAAGTCCCTGACAACTGGTTATTTATGAGAGGGCTGGCTGCCATGGGAGCTAGCAGGCCAGAGCCTGGCACCACTGTCCTCCCAGGAGTGATGACAGGAGCAAAGAGGGCGAACGGTGGAGCGGCCCCTCGGTAGCCACAGCCGGCTTCAACAGCAGGCGTGCTCTCCAGCACCAGAGGGCGATGGCCAGGAAATCAGAGAACAGCCACGATTTGTGCCAGACAAACCAGAAACAGGGAAACCCATATGGCAAACACAGAGGGACTTTTGAGCTGGGCACGAAAGGTTAAAGCAGAGCGTCGGAGGGTCTTTCCAGTGATCAAAAAATTTGGAAGGCACCAGGCCCAGTGGCACACACCTGTAATTCCAGTACTTGGGAGGCTGAGACAGGAGGATCACAGGTTCCAGGACAGCCTTGGCAATGTAGTGAGACCCTCAGCAACCTAGTGAGATGCTGTTTCAAAACAAAAAATAAAAAAGGGCTGGGATGTAGCTCGGAGGTAAAACGCCCCTGGGTTCAATCCCAGTACCACAAAAACTAGAAGAAAAAGCTAGGTGTGGTGGTGCACGTACTTGGGAGGCTGAGACAGTGGGATCACAGGTCCAAGGACAACCTTAGCAAGTAATGAGACTTTCATCAACCTAGCGAGACCCTGTTTCAAAATAAAAATAAAATAGAACTGGGGCTGTAGCTTGGAGATAGAATGCCCCTGAGTTCAATCCCCAGTACCAAAAAAAAAAAAAAAAAAACTAGAAGAAATATGAAGAGAGAATTTTCCAAAAAAAAAAAAAGAAAAGAAGTAGAACAAAAACTCTCATATAGACAGAAAAACATGAAGCCAGGTGCAGTGGTGCATTGTCTGTAATTCCAGGACTTGGGAGGCTGAGACAGGAGGATCTCAGGTTCTAGACCGGCCTTAGTAATTTAGTGACACTCTCAACAACCTAGTGAGATCCTGTTTCAAAACAAAGAATACAACCGGGCGTGGTGGCGCACGCTTGTAATCCCAGTACTTTGGGAGGCGGAGACCGGAGGATCCGGGTTCGCGGCCAGCCTCAGTGCTTGCTCTCTCTCTCTCTCTCTCTCTCTCTCTACTTAGTGAGGCCCTCCGCAACTTCGTGAGACCCGGTTTCAAAATAAAGTATAAAAAATAGGGCCGGGGGTGTAGCTCCGAGGTAAAACGCCTGGGTTCAATCCCCAGTACCACAAAATAAATTGAATAAATAAATAAATGTTATCATTCTGGGCTGGGGATTTAGTTAGGTGGTGGAATGCTTGCCTGGCATATGCAAGGCCCTGGGTTTGATCCCCAGCATCCCAAAACAAAAATAAATCAGTAGCAGGGCATGGTGGCGCACGCATATAATCCCAGTATTTGGGAGGCTGAGACAGGAGGGTCACAGGTTCGAAGCCAGCCCCAGCAACTTAGTGAGGCTCTCAACAACTTAGTGAGACCCTGTCTCAAAGAATAAAATAGGGCTGGGGGTGTAGCTCAGAGGTAGAATGCCCCTGGGTTCAATTCCCAGTACCACAAAAAAAATTAAAAATAAATATAAAAGGTCAGTAGATATTAACATTTTCTGAAATGTTTAATAGATGATTTGGTTTACCCACACATTGTAGAAACACATGGTAAATGGGCATACCTGGCTCCTGTTTTTTCTGAAGTTTATAAAATACAGAGATGACAAGCTTCGGGGAGAAAATTGCTCTCGCCCTCTTTTTCCATGGAGTTGAGAGTCCAAAAGCCGGAGTCATTGCCACTGGGCAGGGCTGGGCTGGGCTGGGCAGGGCTGGAGCTGAAGGGAAAGGTGAAAGTAGATGTTGCAGCTGAGCACCTTCTCCCACACCTGTGCCACCCAAATACTGTAGATCTGCAGTAGCCAGGACACTTTTCTGTGGATATTTCAATTTACAATCTCACTAGCTTTCTTTTTCTTTTTCCTTTTTTTTGGGGGGGGCAGGGTTACTGGGGATTGAACTCAAGGGTATCCTACTTCTGAACTAGACCCCTATATCTCTCTCTCTCTTTCTTTCTTTCTTTTCTTTCTTTCTTTCTTTCTTTCTTTCTTTCTTTTCTCTCTCTCTCTCTCTCTCTCTCTCTCTCTTTCCTGAGAATTGAATGCAGGGGTATTTTATTGCTGAGCTATACTACACCCCAGCCTTTTTTAATTTTTTTTAAACAGGGTCTTGCTAAATTGCTGAGAGTCTCACTAAGTTGCAGAGACTGGCCTTGAACCTGTGATCCTCCTGGCTCAGCCTCCCAAGTACTGGAATTACAGAGGTGCACCACCATGCCCTGATACTGACTTGTTTTTGTTTGGTGGTGCTGGGGATCAAACCCAGGGCCTTGCATATGCCAGGCAAGTATTCCACCGCCTAGCTAAATCCCCAGTCCAGAATAACATTTATTTATTTAATTTATTTTGTGGTGCTAGAGATTTCCCTCTCAAATTTCTCTCCCATCCTTTTTTTCCCCTCTGCTCACCTAGTTTCTTATTCAAGCAAATCAGTCATCACCTCTGACAGAGTCTCTCTCTTTTTTTTTTTTTTTTTGAGGTACCGGGGATTGAACGCAGGGGTGTTCTACCTCCGCACTATGCCCCCCGCCCTATTTTTTATACTTTATTTTGAGACCGGGTCTCACGAAGTTGCGGAGGGCCTCACTAAGTAGAGAGAGAGAGAGAGAGAGAGAGAGAGAGAAAGAGAGACAGAGAGAGAGAGAGAGAGAGCTGAGGCTGGCCGCGAACCCGGATCCTCCGGTCTCTGCCTCCCAAAGTACTGGGATTACAAGTGTGCGCCACCACGCCCGGCTCAGAGTCTCTCTTTGACCAAACTTTAGTTAGGCTCCTCTGAGCCCTCTTCTCAGCTAGGCCTTGACTTTGGGTTCTCATTTCTAGCCTTGCCACGCCCTGTTTTAGCAGAAATCCTAAGGCAGTTTAGAAAGAATCCCTGACCCCTTGGTATCTGATCACTCTCAATATCTGATCAAATTCCCTCTCCCTAGGCAGGCATGGTGGTACACGCTTGTAATCCCAGTACTTGGGAGACTGAGACAGGAGGATTGCAGGTTCAAAACCAGCCTCAGCTACTTAGTGAAGCCCTCTGCAATTTAACGAGACCCTGTTTCAAAATAAAGAATAAAAACTAAGTCAGGCGTGGTGGTGCATGCTTGTAATCCCAGTACTTGGGAGGCTGAGACAGGAGGATCGCAGGTTCAAAGCCAATCTCAGCTACTTAATGAGGCCCTCCGCAACTTAGTGAGACCCTGTTTCAAAATAAAGAATAAAAAATAGGGCTGGGAGTGCAGCTCGGAAGTAGAACCTCCTGGTTTCAATCCCCAGTTCCACACACACACACACAAAGAGGTAGAATGCCTCTGGGTTCAATCCCCAGTACCACTAAAAACAAAAACAAAAACAAAAAAATTCCACCGGGCCTGGTGGCGCATGCTTGTAATCCCACTACTTGGGAGGCAGAGACCGGAGTATCCAGGTTCATTGGCCAGCCTCAGCTACTTAGTGAGGCCCTCCACAACTTCGTGAGACCCAGTTTCAAAATAAAAGATAAAAAATAGGGCCGGGGGTGTAGCTCGGAGGTAGAACACCCCTGGGTTCAATCCCCGGTACCACAAAAAAAAAAAAAAAAAATTCCAATGAGAGCTGTTTGGGCTCAAAGTCACATAGGAATGGAAAATCCTTCTCCCCCATAATCCTGTTAAATTGGTTTAACAAGAATTTCCCTCCTCTTGATGTAACCTCTTAGTAAATTTTTTTGCCTTGGGTGCTTGGGATGGAACCCAGCGCCTCACGTGTTCCCGGCAAGCACTCTACCACTGAGCCATACTCTTAGTAATTTTCTGTCCACTGACCCCCTCACTCAGCTCCTTGGCTGTAAGTCTCCACTTATCCTTAATGTATTCAGAATTGGACACAATTTCTCTTCCTTATTGTAATGTTCCTATTGCAATACTCCTGAATAAAGTTTTCCTTGCCATTTTAACAGGTGTCAGAATATATATATACATTTGTGTGTGTGTGTGTGTGTGTGTGTGTGTGTGTGTGTTACTGGGGATTGAACCTAGAGGCATTCTACCTCTAAGCTACATCCCCAGCCCTATTTTATTTTTTAGTTTGAAAGAGGGTCTTGCTAAGTTGCTGAGGCTGGCTTCGATCTGGTGATCCTTCTGTCTCAGCCTACCAAGCACTGGGATTACAGGCATGAGCCTGCACACCAGGCCAGAAAAATTTTTTATTTACTACCTCTGCTGTAAAGTGTTTCTTCTTGCCTTTCTTTCTTTCTTTCTTTCTTTCTTTCTTTCTTTCTTTCTTTCTTTATATACTGAGGATTGGACCTAGAGGCATTCTATCTCTGAGCCACACTCCCAGCCTTTAAAAAAAAATTTTTTTTTTTGTTTTGAAACAGGGTCTAACTAGGTTGCTAACTAGGTCTCACTAAATTGCTGAGACTGGTCTTGAACCTGTGATCCTCCTGTCTCAGCTTCTCAAGTACTAGGATTACAGGTGTGCCCAGCTCTTCTTGCCTCTAGGAAAAATTAATTCTGTGCTGTCTCAGCACTGTGTGAATGCTCTTTGAAAGATCCTAAGTTTGAGGCCAGCCTGAGCAATTTAGTGAGATCTGTCTCAACAGAAATAATAAAAAGGTCTTGGGATGTACCTCAGTGGTAGAGCGTCCCTAGGTTCAATTCCCAGTCTTTCCCCTCTCCCCCAAAAAATATTATTCTGGAAACTTAGAAGGTGATCTGAACTTTACAGATGCCCACTCACCAATTTACTCATTTCCCACCAACCATTCATTTCAGTTGAATGCCATCAGGCCTGTGCTGAAGCAGAATTAGAATGCTCATTCCCCTAAAACCTGAAACTGCTTCAGAGGCATAAATGCCTTGGTTATATGGCACAGAAGTTTCTTTCCAGCTTTAGACAGTTGCTACTCCTTGGAGAAAAGGCACTTATGAAATTAACCTTCCACAGATAGCATGTGTTTACCATCTTCTGAGTATTAAAGGAAAAATGATTTTGACACTTGTTAAAATGATTAAAACGAGCCGGGCATGGTGGCGCACGCTTGTAATCCCAGTACTTTGGGAGGCTGAGACCGGAGGATCTGGGTTCGCAGCCACCCTCAGCTACTTAGTGAGGCCCTCTGCAACTTCGTGAGACCTGGTTTCAATAAAGGATAAAAAATAGGGCCAGGGATATAGCTTGGAGGTAGAATGCCCCTGGGTTCAATCCCCGGTACCGCAAAAAATAAATAATAAAGTATAAAAAATAGGGCCGGGGGTATAGCGCGGAGGTAGAATGCCCCTGGGTTC
>PVJS01043834.1:0-16906 GCA_004027185.1 Glis glis | reverse complement strand
TTTTTCTGATAGTAATGAACTGTTTTGTTTTTTGAACTAGGTCACCGTGTTTAACTTGAATCATTTCCCCATCTTTCACTGGCAGGTGCGAATGTCCTGATCTTGGCTATGTGGGGGGACAAAGGAGCCCCGCATATGCAGGCCTTACACTTCAGTTTCGCCTTGGGGGCCTTTCTGGCTCCACTTCTGGCTAAGTTGGTGCTGGGCACAGAAGTGTCTGCTGGAAACCACACGGAACCGGACTTTGCCCCTCAAGCCACCAGCCGACCACCTGACACCAACTCGGCCTCTCTGTTTGGAGTGCCTGACGACATGAACCTACTGTGGGCTTACGCTTTTATCGCCACCTACATTTTAGTAGTTTCTGTTTTCCTGTTTGGTCTGTTTTTTAAGAAAAGGTCAAGGCAGGAAAAGTCAAAAGCATCTGCTCAGGGAGGCAGAAGAGCTGAGTACCACAAGGCCCTTCTCTGTCTCCTTTTTCTGTTCTTCTTTTTCTACGTCGGAGCCGAGGTAACATATGGCTCTTACGTCTTCTCATTTGCAACCACCCACGTTGGCATGGGAGAGAGCGAGGCCGCTGGGCTTAACTCCATCTTCTGGGGGACCTTCGCAGCCTGCAGGGGCCTGGCAATCCTTTTTGCTACGTGTTTATATCCTGGAACCATGATTGTGTTGAGCAACATCGGCAGCCTGACTTCTTCTTTCTTTCTGGTGCTTTTTGACAAGAGTCCACTTTGTCTCTGGATAGCCACGTCAGTGTACGGGGCCTCAATGGCTACCACATTTCCCAGCGGTGTTTCCTGGATTGAGCAGTACACGACCATAAATGGCAAGTCTGCAGCATTTTTTGTAATTGGTGGTGCTCTGGGAGAAATGGCTATTCCTGCAGTAATTGGAATTGTTCAAGGACAGTACCCGGATCTGCCAGTAGTTCTGTATACCTGTTTGGTGTCAGCAATATTCACTGCTGTTTTATTTCCTGTGATGTACAAATTAGCCACCTTGCCTCTGGATCGTCATCAAAAAGAGTGAGAACCAGAAATGTTTGCCCTCTAGTTCTGGGATATGAGAAGGAGAATGAGGGGGAGGATGCAGAGAAATGGAATGAAACCAATTTAAAGCAATTGAAATGAATGATGCAATAAATCATTTGTCATAGAGACATCTACAGATATTTTGATGGAACCCACGGCTGAAGTCTCCAACCAATTCCTCTCAAATGTGTTGATGTTTGAGTCTTCTCCAGTTAATACTGGTGTTTTCCCTGTGAAGCACTTTGCCAGAAGCCAGGACAAAATGGACTAACACTTAAGACAGATCGTTTCCTGACTTCCTTGAATAAATGCCACTTTTAAAGAAGCCAGAGCACAGTATTAGCAGATTTTCAGCATGCTTTGGGGACAAAAGTTTCTAGGTTCATTTATAGCAAATGCTAAAATGTTTTGAAATGTTCTGTAATTCCCAGAGTCTTTCACCAACTACCAAATGTCTTGTATAGTAGGATCTTCTTATGAAACTATTCAGGTAATATTTTATGGTTTCTACCTTTCAGAGAACACAAAGATACCATTTGTATTTGAGAACTTGGGTAGTGGTCTGAAAGATTAAAACCATGGAGCAGTGGAATGGATTTACCAAGTAAATATTATTAGGCATCAATATTCTCTCTGGGAAGTTGGGGAGGGTAGTTTCATGAAAGAGCATCTTTGGACATGGACAGATGTTCTTACTAATTGCCTTATATTAGCTGTGGTTGCACCAAAGAATGCTAATAACTCATTTGATTTTTTATATCTATGAAGACAACACAGAGCAGACCCCAAGAGACCTGGGTTTAAGATGTGGCTCTGCCTTCTGGCTGTGCACGGAGGCAGTTGATGTAGGCCTCGTTCATCTCATCATCTGACCTGTGGTTCTAGAAATGAAAGTGAGATGATATCCAAATTAAGGAACCCACAGGTTTTACAGTTGGTGCAAGATTTCTGCTAGAACAGTCCAATCTTCATTTCAAATGAGAAGTTGAAACAAAAATGATAAGTAAGCCAGGAGTGGTGGCGCACGCTTGTCATCTCAGTACTTGAGAGGCTGAAACAAGAGGATTGCAGGTTTGCAGCCAGCCTCAGCAACTTAGTGGGTCCTCTGCAACTTAGTGAGACCCCGTTTCAAAATAAAAGACTAAAATCGGGCTGGGGGTGTAGCTTGGCGGTAGAATGCCCCTGGGTTCTATTCCCAGTAACACACACACACACACACACACACACGTAAAGGTAAGTAGCTTTAAGTATATATTACGGATCTGAATTCATGCCACTTTAATATACTCTTTCTTGAATACGCTCTTTGGATAATTTTCTGAAAAATACATTTTTTAGTGCTGTATTTGATGGATCCTATGATACACCTTTTTTCCATACTTTTAACTTCTTTAAAACAAGATATGTTTTGCAATCAATGGTCATTTGACATTGTGAGGAATTTTAATTGTCTTTTTTTTACCATGTACATATATAAAATAAGTTTGTGTTTTAACAATCAGTGTCTTAGATTTGGTGATACACAGTAATTCATTCAACTATGGAGATTACACTATATTTGACAATTTTGTAAAAGAAAATTTATTTTTAAATGCTAACTAAATCTCTATTTATATATTCAGATGTGATTTGGAGGTACCAAGTTCCGATATTAGAAGATGTTTCAGAGTTAACTGCATTAGTAGTAGAGGTGCATACAGGTCTTTTGAGGCCTTGGTCTACCTCAGTAACAGAGGCTGGGTCTGGGCCTTCCTGTTTCAAAACTGGGTTCTGTCTGGATTTCAGTGTTAATACCATTATAAGTATTGTAAACCAGCCTAAAAGTTTAGTTTACAGTGAGGCACAGACTTTTCCATGGATTGGAATTCTTGGGTCACCCATCCAGGGCTCCTCCTCTCTGAGTTGTAAATACCTGAGAAACCACAGTAAAGATCAGAAGGTGGCTAGGGGGCCTCTTACAGGGACGAGAAAGAGGTCTTTATAAGAGTGTGGCCAAAAGGTGTGGCTATCCTTCATAAAAGACGGGAATTGAGTGATTTTGTTTGCTTTATACCAAGTTTTATGCTGACTGATATCTGATTTCCACCTGATTGCAGGATGTTTGCCTTCTCTTAACTAATTCCTATAAATTTGCTTTTGAAAAAAAATTGCTTTGGTTTGTCTTAAGTAAAACACACCTTTCTTGACCGCTGCCCATCCACCTTACATGCCCGCCACAACACTGGTTCATGTTAGTAACCAAAAACCTTGGAGAGGGCTGGTGGAGAAATTAACACTAAAGAGCCTGTTGCTTTTTGTGTGTGTGTGTGTGATACTGGAGATTGGACCCAGGGGCATTCTTCCTCCAAGCTATACCCCAGCCCTATATTTATTCTTTACTTTGAAACAGGGTCTCACTGAGTTGCAGAGGGCCTCACTAAGTTGCTGAGGCTGACTGCAAACCTGCAATCCTCCTGTCTCAGCCTCCCAAGTACCCATTGCTCATTTTATACTGTACTCTCCCATTACCTACAGCTTGGGAATGACCTCTGCTCCCTTTAGTGCTCTCACTCAGGCTCTTGGGCCTTAGGCAGAACCTGTTTTTTGGTTTCTGGGAGGCTCCTCATTACAGGGGTTCTCCCCTCAGCCTCTACTTTGTTTTTTATTTTTATTTATTTTTGGGGGGTACTAGAGATTGAACCCAGGGCATTCTACCTCTGAGCTACAGCCTCAGCCCTTTTTATTTTTTATTTTGAAGCAGGATCTTGCTACATTGCTGAGGCTGGTGGCCTCAAACCTGCAATTCTCCTGTCTCAGCCTCCCCAGTACTGGGATTACAGGTGTGAGCCACCACGCCCAGCATTCAGCCTCTACTTTTAGAGGATATACAATGGAACTCAGGGAAAGAAGCATGGTGATGTAAACATGGCATACAATTTTGAAATCCACACTGAAGAATTCACTGGGTTCCACAAATCAAAATGTGAATGGTCAAGCTCATAGATGCAACGAGCTCATAGATGCTACAGCGTTGCTGGCCCATGGACCATGCTTAAGGTTGGAAGGACCATATTTTATGAGTGTTGAAATCTTTGCTACTTATGGGAGTTTTGTTTGTTTTGTTTTAATATTTCAATCTGACTCTTTTATCCTTGGGAGTCTACAGTCCCTGTGCACCTTCTCCACAAACAAACACACACGCACAAACATATGCACGTACACATACATATTGTACTCCTACAATACACCCTGCAGAAGCGTGCCCCAGTGCTCTAAGAGAGTTACCTTGAATCTCAATTCACCCCATTGACTGCTGGTCATTTATTCCATTGATTCCTCCTATGTGGCAGTCTCTGTGATTAGAGCCAAGTCGACACTGGTGAAAAGATCGGAGGGTTCCTGTCATCATCATCATCATCTCTTATGCAGTACTATCCAGCAGAAGTTTCTAGATTGACATGTTTTATATCTGCACAGCCTAGTAGTATTACTGGCCACACTTGGGGTGAATTTAGCCTTCAAAATACAGCATGACATCAAATGCATATTAATTTTATTTATCTATCTTTTTATTTTGTGGTACTGAGGATTGAACCACAAAATAAAGGGGTACTCTACCTCTTTTTTAAAAAAAATAGGTTCTCACTAAGTTATCACATATTGGCCTCAAACCCACAATTCTCCTGTTTCAGCCTTCTAAGTACTGGGATTACAGGGCATGCACCACCATGCCTGCCTGTTAATTATAATTTTTAAAAAGTTACCGCGTGAGGTGGCAAATGACTGTAATCCCAGTACTTGGGAGGCTGAGACAGGAGAATTGCAGGTTTGAGGCCAGCTTTGGAAATTTAGCAAAGCCCTCAACAATTTAGCGAGACCCTATTTCAAAATTAAATTAAAAGGGCTGGGGTATAGTTCAGAGGTAGAATGTCCCTGGGTTTAATCCCTAGTACCAAAAAAAACAAGGTTCTCACAGACTATTTTCTACTGATTTTTTTTAGGGAATTTCTTTTTACTTTGCTTTATTTTTTTAAATTGATGCACTATGATTATACACAATAGTGAGATAAGTTGTTATATATTTGTACATAATTTGGTCAATTTCATTCCCCAGTATAAATGCATTTTTAATTTAATTAATTAATTATTAATTTTTGCGGTACTGGGGATTGAACCTGGGGGCATTCTACCTCCGAGCTACACCCCCAGCCCTATTTTTTATTCTTTATTTTGAAACAGGGTCTCACTAAGTTGCGGAAAGCCTGACTAAGTAGGTGAGACTGGCTGCGAACCTGGATCCTCCGGTCTCAGCCTCCCAAGTACTGGGATTACAAGCGTGTGCCACCATGCCTGGCTTTTAATTTAATTTAAATTTGAGTATCTTTCTTGGCTAGTGGATGCTATACTGTAGGCCTAGTGTGAGAAACAAGACATAAAATTATTCATCACAGAAGCTGTTTCCAGGAAGGATTTATTTGCTGTTGTCCTGGAAATTAACAAGTATCTGGGGCCAGAAAGATTATGTAAATACCTTGTTAAATGGCATAATGTAAATTGTCATGGCCTTTGAGAAAGGCCTGGTCTTATATGTCATGATAGTACACCGTGATACTTAGCAGTCTAAAAATAGAAAGTTTGTTCACCCCTTGTGTGTTTTTAGTATTTGGATTTATTATTTCGGCTCAGTCCTAATTCAGTTTATGCACACAAAAACAGCTATAAGAAGAGAGTAAAGCCGTGCGTGGTGGCGAACGCTTGTAATCCCAGTACTTGGAAGGCTGAGACCAGAGAATCCAGGTTCGCTGCCAGCGTCAGCTACTAAGTGAAGCCCTCCGCAACTTCGTGAGACCCTGTTTCAAAATAAAGAATAAAAAATAGGGCTGGGGGTGTAGCTCAGAGGTAGAATGCCCTTGGGTTCAATCCCAGTACTGCCAAAAAAAAAAAGAAGAAGAGAGTAAAGAAACTCATGCCTTTTAAAGTATGGCTTCAAGCTCTACACAGCTTCTTGGCCCATTATGATCAGCTCAGTATCACCCGTGTGGTGAGGAAATGAACTTAAAGAAAGGTTACATCAGGCATCTCCTTAAACTTTTGCCATCTCTTCTTTCAATTTTGATCTGTATTTGAGCAAGTGTTTGAGATCTTACCATATACTAGGCACTGCAGGCTAAGTATTAGTGAACTTCCTTTCCTGTCCTTTGATATCAAGTATGATGATCATGTGTTTGAGGGCTTAGATAGCAATTTTCTGCTAAATGAATGGTCATCTGTATTGTGTTCCTTTGCTTATGAACATGGAGAGCCCTCTGACTGCACCGAAAGCAGATGGTATGTGGTCAGGGAACTATGGGCTGGGCCATTCTCTGCCTCTCGCACAGCAACTCTGTTCCTTCTTCCTCCCCCTTGCCCATCTTCTGTATATTTCCGCTCCGGGATGCAAAAGGAACTTTTTGACTGCAGTAGATGCTCTTGTCCTTGTGGGCCTAGCCTTGTGTTCAGCCTGTGGATGGGCTGACCATGGCTTAATGCCACTGCCCCCTTCAGACAGTGGCCACCTACACACTCTACTCCACTTTCTGAGAGCAGGGGCCCCAGAAACCGAAGGAGTAGTTTCATGGTCTCTCTGTATCAGGGTAGTACTAAGTTCAGTGAACACTGCTAATGGCTGCCTGAATGAAACTGGTAGGTCCTGGTCTGATGGCCTGGTTCCTCTTTTCAATAGGATGGACAAACAAAATCAAAGCAAATTGCAAACTGGTTTTGTTGTTGTTCTGAGGAGTTTATTAGACAAGGTTAATGGACTCTGATTTTAATAATAAGAGCTTTCCTGTGTACCATTTATACTTGAGTGAGCTACATGTGAAGTCCCAGTTTGCAGGAGCTGCTTTTATAGCTGTCCAAGTTCATGCATTTCAGTCATTTAACAGATATTGGCTGAGCATTTACAGTGTTTGGTAATCAGGGCTCTGGGGACAAAACAGGAGAAAGCAGTTGAGATTGTTGCTGCCACCGAGCTCATGTTTCAGTATTTCAAGTAAGATTTCTAGACACCATTTCTGTTAGCTGAGAGCCAGTGAAGCTTATTGTAATAGTTTCCACTCAGTTCCAGAAAAGGAAAGCAGTTGAGCTCTTGGTCCCTGGTGTGTGTTCATGTTTGTACATTTCCAGTAATTTTATGTCTTTGGGGTCATACTTGATTTGTAGTTTGGTAAAAATACTTATCACAGTGCAGGTGAGATTAATATAGCTCAAACCTGCCTAAGAAGGCTCCAGCCAAGGAGTCTGACACCAACATTAGGATTTGGTCAGTAGAGCCAAGAGGACACATTTACAGTTGAGCTGGATCTTGGGTTACAGCTCCCAACACCCGGGGGAACTGAGCAGGTTCTCAGCCCTCAGCCCTTTCTCCTGATTACTTGCAGAAAACTCTAGCTTTAGGAGGACAACATTCTGTTCTGATCTAGACTTCCTTTGGGCCTATGTCATTGAAGAATGACTCAGAGACAGCATTTCAGAAAGGAAATGTTCACCAGCAAAGCAAGCAAGAGGAGGCTTGGTTTATCAAGTAAAACATTTATTAGAAAGGAAAAAAAAAACCTGCCAAGGTTTCTGAGTGTGCATTAGTGTATGGATTGGTGGAAAAACAGGAAGTGCCTCACCGGGTTATCATGATCACAAAGGTCACAACAAACCTTCAGATATAGTAGAGATAAAACCAAGGACAAAGTTGTCTTTGCTAGAGAGTTCAGGATTACAGAAAAAGTTCAAGGTATTATTGTTTTTGAGATCAGAACCAGTTAGATGACACTACCATTTTCATTTTATCTTAGGGTGCAAAGGGCTTTTTCTGGACTGCGATATGAAAAGTGCTTAGTAATGCTGAGGCAATGCAAAATGTCATTTTGTCCTGCACCCTCCAGAATCCATAAGCTCCAGGAGAATAAACCACCCAAGGAAAAAGCGTGGTTGCAGAATGGATGCCTGTGCCCTGTCCACGTGATAAGTCTGAGCCTCAGTGGTCTTGCACCCGGGCTGCTGTAAGAATCACTTGGCAGTGTTTAAGAGCTACCAGTGCCCAGCATTTACTTAAATACCAAGTTAGCTGATCTGCAGCAGACCGTGAGCAATGATATTTTAAAAGTCCCCTGCTAGGTGTAATGTTCAGCCATGGTTGAGAACCAGTCTGGCAATGCAAAAATGCGGACCCTCTTCTGGTCAGAGGGATTTTTTAATATACTTTTATTGATGCATTGTTGTCTCACATCATAATATAGTGCAGAGCTGGGCATGGTGGCGCATACTTGTAATCCCAGTACTTGGGAGGCTGAGATCGGAGGATCTGGGTTCACGGCCAGCCTCAGCTACTTAGTGAGGCCTCCGCAACTCAGTGAGACCCTGTTTCAAAATAAAGAATAAAAAATAGGGCTGGGGGTATAGCTCAGAGGTAGAATGTCCCTGGGTTCAATCCCCAGTACCGCAAATAATAATAATAATAATAATATAGTTCAGAATGATAGTGACATACATGCACACAGCACTTGGCAGCCTTCCCCCACCTCCCTCTTTCCCCATATATGATACTGAGATTGGCATTGGTATTCTCACATATGTACATAATGTCAATAGAAGCGTTTCTTCATTAATTCTCCCTCCCCCAGCCACCACCTCCCTCGCTCCACTGGGGTTTCTCCTCCATTATCTAAAATCCTTCTTAAATCCTGATTACTCGCTAACTTCCACATATGAGAGAAAACATATGACTGACCTTTCACTTTCTGTGACTGGCTGATCTCACTTAATGTTCTCCAGGTCCATCCATTTTCCCTCAAATGACATAATTTGGTTCTTCTTTATTGTTGAGTAGAATTCCATTGCGTGTATATCCCATAATTTTGTAATCCATTCATCTGTGGATGAACACCTAGGTTGGTTCCATAATTTGGCTATTGTGAATTGAGCTGCTATGAACATGGATATGCATATATTACTGTAGTTCTCTGATTTCTGCCTTTGGAAAGATGCCCAGAAGTGGTATATCTGGATCCTATTGTGGATCCATTCCCAGTTTTATGAGGAATCTCCACACTCATCTCCATAGTGGTTGCACTAGTTTGCAATCCCACCAACAGTGTATAAGATTTCCTATTTCCCCACAAGCATTTATTGTTTGACTTCTTGATGATTGCCATTCTAATTGGGGTTAGATGGAATCTCAGTGTAGTTTTGATTTGCATCTCCCTGATTGCTTATACTGTTGAACATTTTTTCATATACTTATTGGCCATTTCTTCTTTTGTGAAGTGTCTATTTAGTTCAATTGCCTATTTCTTGATTGGGGTTTTTTTAGCGTTAAGTCTTTTAAGTTCTTTGTATATTCTAGATATTAGTCCTCTATCAGAGGAATAGCTGGCAAAGATCTCCCATTCTATAGGCTCTCTCTTTAGACTCTTGATGGTTTCCTTTGGTGAACAGAAACTTTTTAGTTTAATGCCATCCCATTTATTAATTCTTGTTTAAATTTTCTGAGTTTTGGGGGTCTTGTTGAGGAAATTTCTACCTGTGCTTATATGTTGGAGTATGGGACCTATGTCCTCTGAGGTCAGAGGGATTTTTAAGACTAATTACAACTTAGTTAAGTCATGCTGCTTTGTAGATGCTTGACACTCTGAATTTTCTCAGGACAACTGAAAGAAAGAGTTCTCCTATATTCTATTACCTCCACTGTTGTGTGGTCATGTAACAGGAACAGGAAATACTGTTGCATGAAGTTCTGCCTAGAAACCAATCCCAGACCTTCTGCATGTTGCCCTTGTAGGTAGGTTTTCACTAATCAATTTTAATTTAGGGGGCTGAGAAAGGTAGAAGTGATCTTGTAGATTTATTATATCCAAATATAAGTATTTCACAGTTTATATGGCTTTGTACAAGAGCTTGTTTGAATTGAATATTGTCATAAAATACTGATGTTGGTATAAGATTCATGTGCCATTAGCTGTTTCTTTTTTTATAAGTGAGCTTGGCATCTCTCAAAAATTAGTGAAGAATATTTTTATTTTTTTATATTTTTTCGGTACCGGGGATTGAACCCAGGGGCGTTCTACCTCCGTGCTATACCCCCGGCCCTATTTTTTTATACTTTATTTTGAAACCGGGTCTCACGAAGTTGTGGAGGGCCTCACTAAATAGACAGAGAGAGAGAGAGACAGGGAGAGAGAGAGCGAGAGAGCTGAGGCTGGCCACAAACCCAGATCCCCCCTGGTCTCCGTCTCCCAAAGTACTGGGATTACAAGCGTGGGCCACCACGCCCGGCATATTTTTAGATTTTAGATTTCATGTGCCCCAAAATGTCTGTGATGGTGGTGTTGGGTTCTTGAAATGAGAGTAGTATTTTCACTGCACACAGGGATTTTGGAAACGATACCTAACATCATTGGCCTTTCAGCTTCCCTCAAGAAATATATGATCTAAATTCTAAATGTATCAGTCCACCAAAGAAGCTTGTTACTAGCTGGATGTTTGAGTGTGTATTTTACTTGCATAATAATTTCCTAATGGAGCTGATTACAGCTATGTCTCTGTTTCAGACTGGAAAGGAGGTTTTCAAAATGGTATGTCAGGGAGAAACTTAGATTCTTCTTCTTTCCTCCCTTCTCACAGGCCCCAGCAGTTGAAAGCCTGCTGTCAGTGACATGGCCCTGTTTTTCACTTATCAAAATAAGAATCATGATAAGCTGGGTCAGTGCTTCTAAATTGGAGCATTATTCAGATGCATAGCTCTTTCCCCACCCCTCTTCTCCCTTCATGAGTCTTGGGGAAAGATATTTAATATTAAGGTGGGAAACCAAATGCCCACACTCCCCTCATCTTATCTAATCAGTCACAGTAAATGATGCTCCCGGTGTCCTTGACGGCTGCCATCTCTGCTTTGACCTGAATTTCAACTCTGCACTCTGCTCAGGGCAGTGGTCCTCTTGTTCTTTCCTCATTCCAGGACTCTGGGCAAAGATTGGCCTTTTCTGGATCTTCCTAGAAATTCTTGGCATGGACAGGAGGAGAGGATTCCAAGCTCGTAGGTTTAACAGACTGTGTGATATACAGGGGTCCCCAGTGCTTTCCATGAGGAAACAAGGCTATTTATCATCTCACTCCGGCTCCATCTTCATGGATTTGGTTGGGCATGAGGGTAGATGGAGAGGCCAAGTTCTGACCACACCAGTCACTGTTAGAGGCTACGTGGGGCCAAAAGATGGGGATATAGACTGGGGTCACAGGACAGACTTGAGTTGTGACTGGAGTCTCTCTGGTACCTCCCTCTGGAAAAGATAATGGCTTGTGGGATAGTGTCTTTCTATTTTCTCACTACAACAGCCATATATATTATTTTTAGTCTAAGCTTTTATTTCAATGTAATTTCTAAGCTGTCAGCCCCAGTTTCTCTTGAACTAATATGATTTACTTACCCAAGGTGCCCAAGTATCATACCACATATATAAAGTTTCAGTTATCACTGGGGACTCAAATCAGGAACTGTGAAGTTTGGGGTAAGAGAAAGGGGTTTGAAAATAATGTGAGCCCAACCTAGCTTTGTTATAATAGTGATTTTTCCACATGAACTTATGACACTATCTGGGTACATTTCTCATCTCCTTGACCGCTCTAGCATCTCAGCAGGTGGTAGTCATCCCATTTTTAGATGAAGATATCAGCTTACATACTTTTTTTATCCCTAGCCCTGCAGCCAACGGAAATGGAGCTAGAAGGCAAATTTAGATTTGTATGATTCTTTTCACTAAGCTATTCTACCTCTTTATTGAAGGTGGTAAACAGATCTCTTGACTAAGGTGGGTAATTCAACCCTCTCATTTACTGTTGGACCATTTAATCTGGCTTCAACCCCCACCTATCTACAGAAATGCTCTTGCTTCAGTGAAAATTCTGGGTGTTAGACCTGGGGGACATTGTTAGTTCCTCAATTCACCAGTCATTTATGTATCAGTAATTTGTGTGTGTGTGTGTGTGTGTGTGTGTGTGTGTGTGTGTGATTGAACCCAGGGGCATTCTACCTCTGAGCTACATCCCTATCCCTTTGTTTTTGCTTTTTTGAAACAGGGTAGGTTACTGAGAGTCTCACTAAGTTGTTGAGGCTGTCCTCAAACTTGTGATCCTCCTGTCTCAACCTCTCAACTACTAGGACTACAAAGCATGTGCCACCACACCTGGCTTGCATCAGTAATTTGAGTGACCTCCAGGTGCCCAGATTTCTGCTCAGCTGGGATATATTGGGGAGCAAAATAAATGTGATCTCTAAACTCATGATTTTAGAGTCTGAGGCAACAAACCATCAGAACACAGCAGCCAATCAGAAGGGATCCAGTTTACTTGAGCAGGCATGATAAGGAAGTCTCTTTTAACCCTCTTGGAAAAATAACTCTTACTATTTTTTTAAATTTGGAAACAGGGTCTTGCTAAGCTGCTGAGGACCTCACTCAGTTGCTGAGGCTGGCCTCAAACCTGCGATCCTCCTGTCTCAGCCTCCCAAGTTCTGGGATTACAGGCATGCACCACCACGCCTGGTGAAAAGTAACTTTTAAAGGACCAAACTGCTTCTGTTCCTGTTTCTGCTTTTTTCAGCACTTTTCTGTATATAAAGCCAAATGCTTCTGTTCAGCTCCTCCAAACCACCCATTCTATCTTACAGAAAGAGATGTCCAACCATACAATTTGTTAAAAAAAAAAAAGTCAATTAGAGCTTTAAACTAAATTTGTTGTAATTCATCCGTTTGACAGAGAGGAGGTCTAATTTTAGAAGTATCTATACAAGTAAAATTGGCAGGACTTGATGATAACTTGAGGAGACAGAAAGAAGGAAACATCAAGGCAGGATCTCAGATTCCTCATAGAGATGACCAGGCGCATGGTGGGGGGGAGGGACACCAAGGAAGTGGGGGACAGGCTTATGAAGGACGACAAGATGAGCTCAGTGTCAGGGATAAAGATGAATGGCTGTGAGGCTTGGTATTCCTAAAAACATTCTTGGTTGGGTTAAATCTCAGTCTGCCAGCAGAAGCGAGTTGCTCAGGTCCAATCTCCTTTGTAAGGCATTCAGAGCTCTACAATGTGACCTAACCTACCTGTCCCACATCATCTATTCTCTTTTCTACACCTTTCATTTCAACCACACCTTCTCAAAGATACCCTCCCAAACACCCAAAACTGTAACAGGCTCTCTTAAGTCACAGCCTCTCTGTTCTCCTTCATGTTATCAGCACGTATGACTTTTGTGTAAGTGTGTTCAATACCGGTGACCCCTACCCGTCTATAAACTCTGGGAAGGTAGGGACCGTCTCTTGGCGCGTTCAGCCTTCAGCACAGCCTGCCTGACATCACCCGGTGCCCGCAGATTCCTCGGTACCTGGGCCTTGGCCGTTGATCACCACTCGAAATCCCCTGTTCCTTGCGGCAGGTTACTCCTTGCTCTTCACCTGGAGTGATGCGAAGGGCGAGGTGTCTGCCGCGCGCACCGCGCGTCCCAAAGTCCGCCTTGCAGGCGGCGCCCTCGGAGGCCGTCGGGCGGAGGTCGGGCGCGCAGGTCGGCGCTCAGCTCGCTGCACCCGAGGCTCCGCTGAGGAGAGGCCGGCCGCGGGACCACAGGAGCCGCCACGCTGGAGCTGGAACTCGAGCTCTGTGGGGCCGGGGCCCCCGCGGCTCTGCGGGGGCTCCTCCAGGACGCGGTGGCGGCGGAGGCCGAGCGGGCGGCCCCCCGGCGGCGGAGCGCGCTGCGCTGCTTCTCCTCGGCGGTCCTGTTCGCCGCCTTCCTGGGGCTGGTGAGCGCGGGTCTGCACCCCTCCGGGCGGGCGCCCTGCTCGCCGCAGACAGGCGGCCTTCCCAGGTGGAGCCGGGCTCTCTCCACCCGAGCGCCCTGTGGCCTTGGGAGCATTCGTTTATCTGCCTGGGCCTCAGTTTGGTCATCTGGAAAACGGGCACAATTCTAACCCTGGTGTGTGGGGGGGTATTGTCTAGTGTGAAATTGATTTTCCTAATATGTTTTCCAACTGCAGCAAAGCTTCCGACGTCTGGGTGGGATGGGAGACGAGGGTGCCCAGGTCTTTAGCTGCTGCCCTGCTCGCTCACCCCAGCCACGTCCCAAGTCATACACTGAAAAGTTGCTTTTCTGCGATGTCTTCTTCCTTGTGGGCTGACCAGATTCAGCCAAGTGCTGAATTTTGCTAATGGGGAAATAGGCCCAGAGAGGACAGTGGCTTTGGGACCCACAGCTGGTTAAGTGGTAGAGCCAGGAACATCTCTCACTCCTGCTCTCATTCCACTGAAATCGGTCCTTCAGATCCTTCAGTGTTTTTCTTGGAGCAGGGTGCAAGGCTAGGAGTGCCTTTTGCCATCCTTGGTAAGTTTGGATCCTCCACTGTTAACAGGAGGAGTCCTTTGAGGAGAGTCACTTCTGGCCGCTTAGCAGAGTCTGAGCCATAGTTGTTTCTTTGAATATTGTGGTAGGGGTGCAGGTGCTTGGCGGCCTCGCTGAGTGCCAGGTCTTGTTTAAGTCCTTTGAAGACATGAAATGATTTGACCAGATTCAATGCTCAAGCCTCTTTCTGTACTTGGTGTAGCACACCTGGTCCTCAGTCCTGGTCTGTTCCTGTCGGACTGGTACACCCTGCATTTTGAGCGTGGTGTAATCAGAATCAATTATTCTTGAAATACAGATGAAAGATAAACACTTTTTCTTAAAGGGTCCAAGCCAACTGTAACCTTCTTGTTAACACACTGTCCAAGAAACATTTTATTAGCCTGGCGTGGTGGCACACCCCTGTAATCCCAGTACTTGGAAGGCTGAGACAGGAGGATCGCAGGTTCAAAGCCAGCCTCAGCAACTTAGCAAGACCCTGTTTCAAAATAAAATCGGTCTAGAGGTGTAGCTTGGAGGTAAAACACCCTGGGTTCAATTCCCAGAAACACACACACACACACACACACACTCTTTTTTTGTCAAAGTCATCCTATAATTTCCAAGAAAGCCTTACACACTGTAGTTCCTGGTGGCTGTGTGTGTGTGTGTGTGTGTGTGTGTGTGTGTGTATTCAAATTATTCAAAACATTCAAATTATTTACCTCCTGCATATTGTACACGTGTAGTTCAGAGGAAAGTGCCCATATATTTCAGAAATATTGCTATTTTTTTTTGTGGTGCTGGGGATTGAACCCAGAGGGTTTCTACCTCCGAGCTACACTCCCAGCCCCATTTTTTATTCTTTATTTTGAAACAGTCTCACTAAGTTGTGGAGGGCCTCACTAAGTAGCTGAGGCTGGCCACGAACCTGCGATCCTCCTGTCTCAGCCTCCCAAGTACTGGGATTACAAGTGTGCACCACCACGCCTGGCAGAAATATTGCTATTTTGACATAGAATCTGGAATTATATTTTGATGTTTGGATAATTTTAATATGTAACATTTAAATCCCTGTGTATTTGTGCATGTAGTATATTTCAAAATATAGCAAAGTATTTTGAGAATAGTTTTGTTATATTCTATTAACTATTAATGAAGAACCATCTTTTAAAATATTGTTCAAAAGCTAAACAAAAGAAAAACAAAAATCCAGAAGAATTAAATAATTTTTTAAAAAATTGAGAGTTGTAAATATAAGAGAAACCACAGGAGTCTATAGCTCTAGTAATAATAATGTCATTGCACTTTTTTTCTGGTACAATCTTTTTTTATACCTTTATTGGTGCAATGTAATTAGACATCATAGTGAGATTCAAAGTGATACAACATACATGCACACATCACTTGGTGTATTTTTCTCTGTATACCCACCTCCCTTCCTTTCCTCTCTCCTCATACATGTGAGATTGATAATGAAACCTTGTATGGACATAACCTTATTTCAACTGTTACCTTCCTCAAGCCTCATTTTTCTCCTCCTCACCTTCCTACCCAATCTCCTTCCATTATTTTACTGTTTTCTCTTTTTATCTGACTAAAATCCCTTTTGCTGCCTATATTTGTTCTAGCTTCCACTTATGAGAGAAAACATATGACCCTTGACTTTCTAAGACTGGCTGATCTTACTTAGCATAATATTCTGTAGTTCCATCC
Source organism: Glis glis (assembly GCA_004027185.1). Classification (NCBI taxonomy): domain Eukaryota; kingdom Metazoa; phylum Chordata; class Mammalia; order Rodentia; family Gliridae; genus Glis; species Glis glis. The sequence continues at coordinate 778 of PVJS01043834.1, read as the reverse complement.
ATTATACTGCAAATGGCATAATTTTCATTATGGCTAAAAATCCCATTTTGTGTATATATACCACATTTTTGTTATCCATTCGTCTGTTGATGGACACCTAGGTTGGTTCCATAATTTGGCTATTATGAATGTGCTGCTATAAACATGGGTATGCATGCATCACTACAGTATTCTAACTTCCTTTGGAAAGATACCGAGGAGTGGTATGGCTGGGCCATGTGGTGGTTCCATTCCTAGTCTTTTGAGGAACCTCCATACTGATCTCCAAAGTGGTTGCACTAACTTATAATTCCACCAACAGTGTATAAGCGTTCCTATTTTCCCACATCATTGTTTGTATTCTTGATGGTTGCCATTCTAATTGGAATTAGTTGGAATCTCAGGGTAGTTTTGATTTACGTTTCCCTGATTGCTAATGATGTTGAACATTTTTCATATATTTGTTGACCACTTGTACTTTTTCTTTTGAGAAATGTCTATTCATTTCAGTAGCCAGTTTTTTAACTGGGTTATTTAGTTAGGGTTTTTTTGGTGTTAAGCATATTGAGCTATTTATGTATTCTAGATATTAGTCCTCTTTCAGAGGAGTAGCTCACAAAGATTTTCTCCCAATCTCTTTAGATTCTTTATTTATTTATTTATTTATTTATTTATTTATTTATTTTTGCGGTACCAGGGATTGAACGCAGGGGCGTTCTACCTCCGCGCTAGGCCCCCGGCCCTATTTTTTATACTTTATTTTGAAACCGGGTCTCACGAAGTTGCAGAGGGCCTCACT
>PVJS01043833.1:0-16907 GCA_004027185.1 Glis glis | reverse complement strand
GAGGGCCTCACTAAGGAGAGAGAGAGAAAGAGAGAGAGAGAGAGAGAGACAGGGAGAGAGAGAGAGAGAGCGCTGAGGCTGGCCGCGAACCCGGATCCTCCGATCTCCGCCTCCCAAAGTACTGGGATTACAAGCGTGTGCCACCATGCCTGGCTTCTTCACGTGGCCTTTTCTTTATGTGACTGTGTCCTGGTTTCTCTTCCTCTTTATATAGAAACACAAGTCTTATGGGATCAGGGCTTCACCCTTCAGATCTTGTTAATCACCTCTTTAAAGGCTCCATCTCCAAAGATAGTCACATTGGGGGTAAGGACTTCCATTTTTTAATTGTAGGAAGACAGTTTGGTTGATATCATCTCCATAGGCAAATTAAATTAGAATCTGTAGGATTAAGGGATTATTAATACTTTTAATTAATTTAGTGAATTTAATTTTAGTTTTTATAAATTTGGATAGAGTTGGCATACAATAAATTGCACGTATTCAAGGTGTATAGTTTGATGTGGTTTGGTATATATATATGGCAGTAAAGCCATTCTCATAATCAAGAGAAAGAACCTACTGGTCACCCCCAAAAGTTTCATCATGCCCCTTGGTAATTCATCTTTCCTGCATATCTCATCCTCAGTCAACCAACATATCTGCTCTCTGTGATTATATTAGTTTGCTTGTTTTTTTGTAATTTTATATAAATGATTTTTTGTGTCTGGCTTCTTCTCATTATTTCAAATTTTACCCTTGATGCTGTATACATCCATAGTTCATTCCTGTTTGTATTGAGTAGTGTTTTATTGCATGAAAGCTATTTTAGCTTTCTTTTGATTAGTGTTAACATGGCATATCTATTTCTGTCCTTCAACTAATGTGTCTGTGTCTTTATGTTTAAAGTGGGTCTCTTGTGGGCAGCATATTGTTGGGTCTTGATTTTTTTTATCTAATCTGTGTTTGTAAATTCCAGCTACCATAAGGGTGCCGAGAGGATGGCTTATAAACAACATAAACATATTTCTTGTAGTTCCAGAGGCTAGAGGCTGGGATCAAAATTCAGTATAGTGGGTTCCTGTGTGATCCCTCTTGCATGTTACAGCCTGACAACGCCTCACCATATCCTTACATGGCAGAAAGACAGCTAGAGAGCTCTCTGGTGTCTGTTTTATTAGGGAGTTAATCTTATTTATGAAGGCTCCCCCTTCCTGATCTAAATGATCTCCTATAGACCCCATCATATTGGGAGTTAGGATTTCAACATGTGAATTTTATGGGGACACACTGAGTCCACAGGATGGTAATGTCTGCCCTTTCATTTGTATATTTAAGCTATTCACTTTTACTGTGATTATTGATATATTGATGTACTTAAATTTGAACTTCAACCTTCTATTTGTATTCTATTGTATGCTATCTGTTATTTTTCCCACTTTTCCCTTTTTTGCCTTATTTTGGACTAACTCTATTTTATCTCCTTTGTTGTCTTATTAGCATTAACTTTTTTTATTTTAGTAGTAATTTATGACACTATGTCTTCAAGTGCTAGTATACCACTTCATGGTATAAGGTACAAGGTGTAAAAACCTTAAGATGGTATGCTTATTTTTCTACCTCCTGGCCTTTATACTATTGCTGCTATACTTATTTTATATCTTACCCCCTCCCCACAAATACATTGTTATTTTTAAGCAGACAGCTTTATTTTAAAGAGATTTAAATAATAAAAATTACATATTTACTTATATCATTGCTTTCTGGTGTTCTACAACCTCTATATGCATCCATTTCCATTTAGTATTGGTTTCCTTCTACTAAAATCACTTCCTTAACATTTCTTGTAGTGTGGATATGCTGGTGAGGAGTCCTTTCAGCTTTTATCTTCCTAGAAAAGTCTTATTTTTGCCTTAATTTCATAAACATGTTTTTCACTCAGTATGTAATTCTAGGTTGACAATTTTCCCTTCAACGTTTGGAGATATTGCTCCACTGTCTTGCTTGCTTGTGTTGGACTACAAAACTGCTGCCACCCTGATTTCTGCTCATCTCTACATTTGTCTTTTTATTTTACCTAAATGATTTTAAGGGTTTTTTCTTTATCGGGGATTTTGAACATTTTAATCACGATATGCCCTCATTTGTACCATTAACACAAGTTTCGTGTGTTTCACATGTTCTTGAGTTCATTGAACTTCATGGATCTGTGAGTTCAGAGTTTTCATCAAATGTGGACACATTTCACATTATTTCTTCAAATATTTTTCTTTTCTATCGCTTTCTCTTTCTCCTCCTCTTCAGGACCTCCCATTATACATATAATAGGGCACTTAAAGTCGACCTACAGCTCAGTGAGGCTCTTTTCTTCTTATTTCTTTTTCTCTGTGCACTTCATTTTGGATATCTTCTACTACTGTTTCATTTTTTATACTTTTATTGGTGCATTATAGTCTCATATCATAATGTAGTTCATAGTGATAGTAACATACTACTATTTTTGAGTTCACTTATTTTTTCTTCTACAATGACTAACTGAATGTTTATCTTATCTATCAAATTTTTCATCTCAGACATTGTGGTTTGCTTCTCTATGAATGTGATGTATTTTTAAAAGTATAACTTCCGTCTTGAATTTTTTATTATAGTCTAGAATCCTACTAATTGTTTTGATGTCCTTGTCTGTGAATTCTATCATCTGTATCAGTCAATTAGGATTAATTTTTTCCCTCCATGTGTATCATATTTTCTGTTTTTCTTATGTCTGGCAATTTATTACTGAGTCTCAGACATTATAGGTTTTACCCTATGGGTGATAGATATTTAGTCAGAGGAAGTTCAATCCTTTCCAATCTTGCTTTTAAAATTTGTTGAGTCAGACAGAGCAGCATTTAGTCTCAGGCGAATAATTTCCCACAATTGTATAAGACCCTCCTGAGTGACTTACCCAATTCCCTTTGAATAATGAGATTTTCCAGTCTGCCTGGTGGTAAAGGCCACTCTCCCCACCCCTGCATCAGTTCTGGGCTCCCTAAGTGCTTCTTAAGCACAGCCAGATTGACCTAATTGGTAGTAAATGAGGTTTTCCGCAGGGGTCCAAGTCCCAGGTGAAGGAGGGTGACTCACACACTGCTTTCATGGGGGTTCCAGCTGCCACGCCATGAGCCTGGCCCTTCTTGGTTCCCATGAGGTTTCCTTGGCCTCTTTTAGATTGTTATTTCTAAAGCTTTAAGTGACCATTTGAGTCAAATGAAGGCAAAGGGACAGACCGTTCAAAAAGAGAGATGAACATTTCCCCCTTCATCTCTAGTATATGATATAGAATGCAAGCTCTCTGAATAATGTTGAAGTTCTTAGAGAAATAATATGTTATTCATCCTGGAGGAGACCAGGGCTGCTCTTAGGTCCTTCATGATCCCTAGAGTCAGCAATTTGAAAGTTCCACAGATGAACCCAAGTCTAGTATCCAATGCAGAGCCAAGACCTGACTTAGAGGGACATGAAAAACAATACCCAATTACATGGTGTCTGAGCTGTGCCTCAGGGCTCCTGCTACATCTCAAATCTCCCTGGACACCTTCTTATGCAGTCAGAAGCACCTTTCTATTCGAATAACCTTTAGCTACACACTGTTCTTTTCTCTCAAGGTGCTCAATACAATTGCCTTTGGTTAATGGAAATACAGGGGCCCTTGTCATTTTAACAACAGAACATTTACTTCTCTGAGCCTTATTATAGAAATAATTTGTTGGTCGGCTTCCTAAAAGATATGTTCATTGATTTCCTTATTTCACAAAAATTTATCCAGCACCTGTAGTGTGCTGGTATCTTGAAAGGCCAGGGTTAAATCAAAAGCTCAGTCTTTGCTTTCCAAATCCTCCCTTACTACTCAGGGAGCGCCTTCTATTAGAAAAGAATCACGGGAAGCCTTGGCTGCAGACTGAAAGTGTATGTAGGGTCATGCACTGCTTCCACAAATACTTACCCAGCAACTACTTCATGCCAGGCACTGGCCTCTGTGCAGGACATGGGTCTCCAAGTAGATAGCTTCCAGCTCCTCCTCCTCCTCCACTTCCTCCTCCTTGACCCTCATTCCCAAGATCGTAGTATATTGCATCATCCGCCTGGTTAGCTGGCCATCCTTTTCCATTCCTGAGATTCTGTCCTCAGAACATGCCAGATGGAGCTCGCTTGACCAGGATTTCTTACTGAAATGGGTGCACAGATGCAGCACTGACCACACACAGTCTGCGAATTTGGGATGCAAATGGCAGAACTGAAGTCCAAGTTCCACTCTGTGAAACAGTCCAGTTTATAATACTAACAAACCTCCCTTAGAAGAGGCTGGACCAGCCTGTTCAATATCTATAACACCAGAACCATTGTTCCTAATCAGGGCAGGTAACGAATGAAGAAAAAGGGGAATATTAGAATAGATGACTCTTTGTCACAAACAGTGAATTACTGAGCAAGGGTGAACCATGTACTGATCACTGATTGTTGATATGAACCCTCTGATTGTTTTCATGTTAGGGAATGGTACTGGCTAATTCAGCTGATAGGTTTTTGCAGACTTTTTTTTTTGGTACTGGGGATTTAACCCAGGTGCATTCTACCTCTGAGCTACACCCCCAGCCCTATTTTTTTTATTCTTTATTTTGAAACAGGGTCTCACTAAGTTGCAGAGGGCCTCACTAAGTAGCTGAGGCTGACCAAGAACCTGCGATCCTCCTGTCTCAGCCTCCCAAGTCTTGGGATTACAAGCGTGTGCCAGCAAAAACGCCAGGTGTTTTTGCAGACTTGATTGACTTCAGGGTTCTCTTGTCTGATTTTTAACAATGTGTCAATTGTCCACTATATTGAAAGGGACGGTAGAGGTAATCTGCATACACTGCTCTTAGGAGCTTACAACCAAGTTAGAAGGGGATAGAAAACTGAAATCAAACTACACATCCATTCATTCACTCAACAAATGTTTGTTAAACACCATAGGACATTGTAAGTATTGTGTTAAGTACTATGAGAGTCCTGAAGAGTTCATCCCAGCAAAGTGCCGGGCCTCTGGAAGGTATACAATAAGTATATGTTGTGTGAATGAATGAGTGAGTGAGTGAGTGAATGAATGAATGAATGAGTGAATATATTTGGGATCAGAAGAGACTTTCATTTACAGAAGGAATTTGCTAAAAGCAGAGGTGTTTCAAGAGAAAAGCGGTGTTGGAAAGTGAAGATTGGATTTGAGGAAAAGGAAGGACGGTTAATCTGGTATTGGCATAGGTGTAAGAAGATGTGAAAATAAGTCTGGGTTAAAAGGTGGAAGCATCCCATATTGGAACGTGGTCCCTGGCTTGGGAACTTAGAGCAAGACCCTTACTGACCTGGACAGTTGATGTGCATGACGTACCCTGAGCAACACCAGGAGTTGTTTGCACTTCCTGAAACATGCTTGTTGACACCAGGGCAATCAGGCCATTAAAAACCAACGAGAGCCGGGCGTAGTGGCGCACGCTTGTAATCCCAGTACTTTGGGAGGCGGAGACCGGAGGATCCAGGTTCGCGGCCAGCCTCAGTTCTCTGTCTCTGTCTCTCTGTCTCTCTCTCTCTACTTAGTGAGGCCCTCCACAACTTCGTGAGACCCGGTTTCAAAATAAAGTATAAAAATAGGGCCAGGGGTGTAGCATGGAGGTAGAATGCCCCTGGGTTCAATCCCCGGTACCACACACACACACAAAAAAAAAAAAAAAACAATGAGCCATCATGGTGGCGCACACCTGTAATCCTAGTACTTGGGAGGCTGGGACAGGAGGATCACAGATTCAAGACCAGCCTCAGTAACTTAGCAGCAAGACTCTCAGCAACCTAAGCGAGACCCTGTTTCAAAACAAAACAAAACAATTAAAAGGGTTGGGGGTGTAGCTCGGAGGTAGAATGCACCTAGGTTTAATCCCCAGCACCACAAAATATAAAAATCATAATAAAGAAAAACCAACTAATTTCACAAAGTATATTTTCTCCCTGGAACTGAAGGTTTTATCCATGTTCAGAACCTACTGTTCCAAGAATCAGAGCCAACACACCCCAGCCTTGATCTCGTTTCTTCCACTCTGTGCGGAAACTATTGCTTATTACATTTGACTTCAGGGGATTTGGCTTTAATATCTATCGTGAGATCCTACACTAGAAATCCCGCCCCTAGTCAATCTACTTTCTCTTTAATTCAGAAGGAATCTGTTGGCCTTTTTTCAGTCGAAATCCAGTTCTGCAAAGAGCATATTCCTCTCTAACCAACTGCCCATTATTGGCAAGGAAAATCATTTCAACCAAAATAGCCTGATGGAGACCCCTCTGATGCAGGATGAAGATAAGCTGCCAACACACTGACTAGGTGAGGATGTGGCCAGTGATGAGCACAGGATTCTAGACAGTTGCAAGGACATTAATAGCACCCCCTGTTCCCACCTGGAGCCAATTTTATCTTTCTCCAATAACTTTTACCCTTCTGTCTCCTACGCCTATTGCCTTTACAGATCATGTTTTTACTGTTATAGATTGATCTTTACAAGTCTCCTCCACTGTGGCTGAGGATAGGGTATCTTCTGGAACGTCTTTCCTCTCCACAGCATTAATAATCCTCCAGGGAAAATGTTGGAAAAGGAGAGAGTCGTCCGTCATTTACTAATCGTGTGGCTGTAGGATCGTTCTCAGGCAGCTGGTAAAATGTGCAGCGGTAATAAAGGTGATTTGAGATTTTAACTGCTGTGCTGGTTAAATCACGTGAGCTGGAGACCACAGAGCTGGCTGGAGCCAACGCTGAGACTGCAGCTCAGGTGTTTGTGGATCTCCCAGGTGCTGGAGGAACACAGTAATAACGGAGCCTATAGACTAATTAAACTGAAGAACCCGGAATGGTGGCTGATGGAAGGTTTATGACAGAAGTTTCTGTGGCTCTGGGGTCACCGGGTCAATGAAAACCTGGATGGGGCTTGCAGCAGGATTTGCTTAGAACTGAGTGGGATTGAGGGCTCTCCTCGTGGCTTTGTTTGAAAGGCAAGCACACCACCAGGAATGGTGGCATATGCCCATAATCCCAATACTTGGGAGGCTGAAGCAGGAGGATCGCAAGTTTGAGGCAAGCCTCAGAAACGTAGTGAGGCCCCCAGCAATTTAGCAAGACCATTTTTCAAAATTAAAAAATAAAGCCAGGCATGGTGGCATATGCCTGTACTCCCAATACTTGGGAGGCTGAGACAGGAGGATGGCAGATTCCAGGCCAGCTTCAACGACTTAGCGAGACCCTCGGCAACTTAGGGAGACCCTGTTTCAAAATAAAAATAATAAAATGAGTCTGAGCTTATAGCTCAGAGTTATAATACCCCTCAGTTCAATCCCCAGTATCAGAAAATAAAACAAAACAGGCTGGGGGTCTAGCTCAGAGGTAGAATGCCCCTGAGTTCAATCCCCACTACCAAAATAGAATAAAGTAAAAGGAAGGCAAGTGCGTGGTTTTCACTTACATTGCACACTTATCTGGTGGTGTCCTTGGGGGGCTGATGAAGATCACTGAAGGCCGGCCAAATGTGGAGCCATCAAGGCTGGTGTGTGATTTCATCTTCCGACTCTCTTGTTCAAGGGTTGTCCTCTGAAATGGCTCTTTAATCTTGAGAGGCCTCCAGCAAATCGATTCATTCCTTCTTGCATCCTATTCTAGCCTGGATTTCATGCTCATTGTGGCAAGATCTCCCTTGCAAATGACTTCAACCTCCCCTGCCTTCCTTCCTCAGCTCTTGAACAAAATCCTGATCTGAATAGTTTACTTGGTCATCCCTCTTCTCCAGGACTGGGCCCAACAGGTGGAAATTTCTGGGGTTAGAGAGAGACGGACTGAGAATTCACTTTGAACTCATGATAGGAAGGGGCTGAGAATGCAGCTCAATGGCACAGTATTTACCTCTCACACACATGGCCCTGGGTTCCTTCCCCAGCTCTGCAAATAAATAAATTCATGACAGGAAACCAAACCGGGCTGGAGGCCGGCCTGGCTCTGTGTGAGCTGGAGGGAACCCTCTGCCTTTTCCACAGCAGCCACTCCCTCTCCTGAGCCTCTCCCCCAGCCATATTCTCACTCCTGGATGGCCTCACAGTACAGGAACCTCCAGGGAGCATCTCCTGTGTCCCTATGGACCACATGTCAAACCCCTGTGTTTCCTTCCTTCCTCTTACAGAGTAAAGAGTGTCCCTTCACCGTGTCAGGACATCACTCCTCGGTGCCCTCTCCATGCTGCACCCATACTCTCTGCTTGATTAGTTCTCCCACAGAACACACCTCCTTAAGCCCCTTCTGTTTTCATCATGGTACTAGAGATGGAAGCCAGGGGCATTCTACCTCTGAGTTACCTCTGAGCTACACCTCAGCCTTTTTATTTTTGAAACAGGGCTAAATTGCTGAGGCCGGCCTTGAACCTGTGATCTTCTTGTCTCAGCCTCCCAAGTACTGGGATCACAGGTGGCTGCTACCACACCTGGCTTTTCCCTTCTTAAAAAGAGAAGAACACAGCCCGTTTCGGCTCCCTTCACTCCCACTCTGAAGAGTGTTATCCATGTGCTTTTCTTCCAACCTCTCACCATGCTGTCCCTCCCCAAAACCTTCTCATCTGGTTCTGCCCCAGGATCTCTCGCAACAGGCTCTTAGTCAAGTCACTGAAACCAGAGGAAATAGTCCCCCTTCTCCCTCCATGGCCCCTCAGCAGAATGTAGCCCAGTACCCACTCCTGTCTCCTCTCCCCAGGCTCTTTCTTGGGGTGAAAACACCCCCTAGCTTTCTCCCTTATTCTCTCTCCCTGGCACTGTCAGGGGCTCTCCCAGGGGCTCAGCACCACCTTCTTCAGGGTCTCCATCTTCCTTGTCATCTTACCTGCACATACCCCCCATGATCTCATCCCATGGCTCTAATGAGCATCCCCATAATAAAACCCATGGTTTTACCCCACCAAGAAGCCCTCCCTGATGGACAGCTCCAGCCATGTCTCAGCCTGCTGTCTCTTGGATACCTCACACACCAGACTGAGATGGGCATCCTGCCCTCCTTCCACCTGCTCCTCCCACAACCATCTTTCCCTGTAGTGACATAATCCTATGCCAAATTCTCAAGCTACCCGGAGTCATCCTGAACCTCACCCTTTCCCTCTGGTGTGCCCACATCAATACCAGCAAGCTTGTCGGTTCCATCTCCCTACAAGCTCTGATCCCCATCACCTGCCCTGAGGCCATGACCTGGGTCCACACCCCCTTCCTCACTCACTCAGAGTCCTGCAAATGCTTGCCTGGCCTTCCCTCTGCCTCTGAAGCTGCCCTTCCAGTCTATTTTCTGCAGGCCAGGTGAATATTTTATCCTAGAAATGCATCGTTGGTCTCCTTCCTACATCCTGTGATAACACCCCATTGAACTTCACATGAAATACAAACTTTCCCCCCCGACTCACAAGGTCATAGTTGGCTTATGTCCCCTGCCTGGCTCCATCTAGGGCCACACTTCTGGCTTGCTGTGTTTCTGAAGCCCTGGACCCTTGTGTCCACACTGGTCCTTCTCATAGCAGCCCCTCTGCCGGGGTCTTTCTATCTCTGCTCTCCACATGGCTGGCTTCTCGCCCTGCTTCTCCTCCCACCTTCAGTTCCTCTCAGCTATCTTCATTCTTAGGGTTGCCCTAACCAAGAAGTCCTCCTTCCTGTTATGTTTCCAACCACTTTCATTTGCCTTCAGCGTCCCTTCACCATTTGTAAATTGTGTGTCTGATTGTGCTGACTTGCTTATCATGGGACTCTTGGACTGGACAGTAAGCATGGGAAGGAGTGAGACCGCGTCCACTTATCAGTCTTTGGGTTTCCAGCCCTGGGATCGGTGCCAGCAGGAAGTGAGTGGTCCCGGAGTTTCAGGTGAATGAGCCAGACTTCCTGGTTTTTCCACCCAGCCACCCTTCCTGTGCTGGACCTGGTGATTCCCGCCTCTTTACCTCCAATCCTACAGCTTCCTCCATAGAGAATTCCCTTCCTGAAGTCACCAGATTCCCAGGTGGCACTCCACTGAAGGCTCAGACCCAAAGCCAACTCCTCAAGAAGGTGTCCCAGATTCCAGGGTAGGTGATTCAGCCCTTCTTGCACTGCTAAGCCCTCTCCTCACACTTCCCTATGTCCTGTCACCTACAAAACACTGAGCCCAGTGAATAGCTGTGCAACCTGAGAGACCAAGGCCCTCGGGAGCAGAGATGGGGTCAGGCGTTGCTCAGCACCCCAGAGTCCCTTGGCCCTATTAATTACTCAAAGGTCTGTTGAGAGAAGCCCTTACTCCCTGTCTTTCTTTCTTTTTAGTAGAACACAACAGAACAGAGAATATTTCAAAGAAGATAACCTCTGTAGTCTCCCAGATAAAGACTCTGTCTTATCTCCTTCGACTTAAATTAATATTGGGTTTTGGCAGGTCAGAAACTTGGTCTGAATCTTATCTTTCATCGTTCATGTCATTCCACATTTGCAAAGGGCACACGAAGTGGGCACAACAAGAATTGCAACCTCAGGGGTGAGTCCCTTATTGAATGTCTGACCAGAGCCTTCCATTTGGCTTTTGTATTGTTAGTAAACCAGACACGGAGCTGTACACGGGAAATCAAAGATGAGCAGGACATAGTCCCTGATCCTGAAGGATAACTCAGCAAAGTGCCTGAGGAAGAAGTCAAAGTCTCCAGGCAGGTGCTCTTCACTCACTGGAGAGAGACTCACCTGTGACCAGGTGTATAGGTACCTGCACCTTTAGGGATGTTGTGGGCAGGTGGTGCAACCATGGTGCCAAGAACTCTTCCCTTCTGCCTTCTATTGGCTGTGTTAGATTAAATGTTAGGAACGTGTGCTTTTGAATTGGCTGAGTAGGAAGATCCTGTTCCAAGGACAATCTCTGTGGGGAACAATGTGGCCACAGAGACTGAATGAAAAACTGGCCCCTCAGATATTCTGTGTTAAATCTCTTTGCCCCTATGGCATCCTTGAGAGAAACATCTCACTGCTATTGTGACCCAGTTCTGACACGTGCCAAGTGAAACAGGGACAAGATTTGCTATCTGGACAGGTCAATGTGAGGAGGGGTTGAGCCTTCATACCGCAGTAATGATGAAAGATTTCCACTTGTGTTTGTTCAAATAATGTGTTCTCCTATTTCCTCCTCTTTTCAATGTTTCTGCAAAGCCATAGTCAGACATTTGGAAAAAATATGCATGTACATATATATGTATGTATGTATGTATGTATGTATATGAGTCTATATCTATGCACTTTATTCTAAAATAGACCCCCAGTCCTTACAAATGTTCATTTCCAGGATAAGTGAAATCCTGAACTGTGAAAACCCACGAATCTCCTTCTGATTGCTCTTGAAGATCCACTTCTGTGACTGTGCCCTGCCAGCCCATGGCTCCCCGTCACTCCTTGTCAATACTCCCAATGCTGGATGTCAGGCATTGTTAACTTGACCTTGAATGCCAGCTCTCCAGGGACAGGAAGAGTAGTCTCCTCGCCAGTGACTGTAGCTGGCTGGAGTTACCATAGTGTCAGAAGCACATCTGTCTCCAGCTGGGCTGCTTTTGTTTAAGCTTCATGCCTTTCCTTTCTCCCGTTTGAAAGCAGTTTACCGGGAGGCAAAATGATTCAAAGTGACATCTGGGTCTCCCTTGGCATGTGCTTGGTGACTCCCTCCCTTCCATCCTGTAATTAAGTCAATTAGGTTTCTAAGTCTTCCATGAGGGGATTTCCAGGAATCCTCTCTCAGCAATACACAAACCGCTCACCAAATATCACAGTCCCCTCAAAGCACCACGTTTTACCTTCCTGCCTTCTCTCAGCACAGCAAGACATAAAACACAACAGTGGAAATTCTGTCTAGAGACTGACTGGTTAGGTAAAGAAGAGCCTCAAAGCCCACCTCCCCAGTCTGGGCTCTGGACGGGGGATCCCTGGCCTCCAAATAGCAACTGTTCCTCCAGTTCTGCTTGATCAAGCAAGACTATTTCCTGGGTGCTATTTATTAACTGAAATCTTGGCCGACTTAATGCTTTAGACTGAGGCTGAGTTTTTATTTGATATACCTCAAAATATCATGGAGGGAGAGGTCAGTGGACATACATCTTCAGCACGTCAGCACATTAAAAAGCAAACAGGCCAGTCATGTTTGTCTTGTTTACATTCTGTTGATGAAAATCAAAACTGCAGCTGTGGTTTATCCAAAAGTCTCTGGCATGTTTAATAAGCTTCCTCTCTAGTATTGCTAGGGAACTCTCCAATTACATAAAAACAACAACAAAAAACTGGCCTTCACATCTTAAATTCTGCTTCCCCAGACACCCATTTCCCAATCTTCTAAAGACAGTTCTTCAAGGAAATGATCCATAACTTCTTTTATGTGTGTGTGTGTGTGTGTGTGTGTGTGTGTGTATGTATGTGTGTGTGCCAGGGGTAATGGGGATTAAACTCAGGGGCATTCTACCTCTGAGCTACACCCCCAGCCCTATTTTATTTTTTTATTTTGAAACAGGGCCCCACTAAATTGCTGAGGGTCTTGCTAAGTTTCTGAGGCTGGCCTGGAAAATTGGATCCTTCTGTCTCAGCCTTCCAACTACTGGGATTACAGGCATGTGCCTCCACATCCGGCAATCCACAACTTTTGATTAGTGCCTATCAGTATCCTGTCCAATAAGAGCCAGGCCCCTCACCTCCCACCACCAAGATTGATCCATCAACCACAAAAGGCACCCATGGAGACAGGGTGAGAAGGAAATAGGCCCCCGCCATGAGTTCCCTTGGAAACCCAGTTCCCTACATGAGGAGAATTTTGTGCATGTGCACACATGCACATACACACACACACACACACACACACACACACACACAAAGTTATGTTGTGGGCTTAAAATCATCAAATTCAGATCAGTTCATCCACCATCATAATCAATTCCAAATCCCTTCATTTAGACAATTGAAGTTGAGCATGGCGATGCTGTTCAAAACCAGAACAGAAAATTCTTGTAAGAGTCAACTTCGCAGTGACAAACCCAGGCGGAAGAAAGGAAGTGAGAGTGGGGGAGAAGGTTCCCTGGGAGAGAAAACCAGCATTCACTGCCTTCCCCTTCACCCAGAGACTCCTGCTGGGTTCCCGGTAATGGGAGTCCTGAATGAACTTGATGATCTTGCTGGCTCATGGGCTTGTAGGGTGGAAATTTCCATTGGTGTTGACATTTGCTGAGATAATAAATGTGGATTCCTCCCAACTTAATGCATTCCTGTTGTTAGAAATAAACCTCCATGGTGTCATAAGAAAAGATACATGTCTGAAAATGGCTCAGCAAGGTGATGGTACTTTTTGCAAAAAAGGGTCTGGCCACCAGGAAGGCCAGGTATGCAAGCACATTGAACTGGAAGCCGCCCAGTTTTTATTCCTCACGTAAATTTCTGCACCGTACTCTCCTATTGGTGAGAGTGTGGTTGGCTTATTCATCTAGAATGGAATGCTGGGGGACAGGTTGGCATTTGCAATTCTCAGGAGGTGGAAATTCACAAGCAGGACTTTATACAAGGTTACAAAATGGTGGTTACTTAAATTAATCTGATCCTTTGATAGAAAAGATGTAATTATATTCTTACACTGTTAGATTTAGCCAGTGCATCCTGAGGTCTGTGAGAATGACCTGGACCAGCCCGAGGAATCGAGGACTAGAAAAATGTTGTGCACTTAATGGGAATTCCATAGATACCTATTGAATTTAATGAACCATACCAACAAATATGTGTGAGACTTGCTGTTTACAAGTTATTCTAACAAACATTGAATGCACTCACTATGCTCCCATGTATTTGAAAAGTAACACTAAAAAATAACACTAAACAGTCCTTGATAAGTGCCAATCAGTGTTCCAGGCCCTAGGGATGGAGCCGGGTATGGGGGATTAGGGGCCCAATAAGTTACCCTTTTATCCTCTGATCAAAGTTGGAACTGCAAAAATAGAGAAACAAGATTTAGACAGAGGAAGATCAAATCAGCAGCATTGCTTCTGATAAAGATGAAATTGGTGAGACAGAAATGTGGGCTTTATAACACCAAATTGGGCAATGGCCAGCACGTGGTTTCAGGTTTGGGTGGAACCCAAGTGGCCCTGCCCCCTGCAGGGCTCAGCCCTTACAGCTGAGTCTGGATAGACAGGAAGACCCCAAAGGGCAGCTGGGCAGGGCCCATTGCCTCCTGGAACTCACCAACTAGAGAAGTCACCCAATGGGTAGGTGAGGGACAGAGGCCACACTGTCATCTGATTGGATTTCCCTTCCCATGGAAATGTAAAGCTCAGCAAGGGAGATTCCCCCACCTTCTGTGTGTCAGTGAACACAGCAAGCCATGGGAGTGACTGAGTCCCCAAGAAGGCTGGATTCTAGGGGCAGGGCGTGCAGATTCTGAACAAGCAAATACATAAGTGAACTTGGATGTTCCAGAAAGGAGTAATAGCATATAGGAGTTAGAACAGGACAATGTGGGAGTGTGGTGAGGCTGGAGAGGGGACACAGCTGTGGACAGGATAGCTTTGGGTCAGCCCATGGAGATTCTACCCCAATAGGGTGGACAGACATCAAGCAAATGGTAATGTAGCTGACCATCTCATTGCAGAGAAGAGCCCTGTTGTCCAGTAAAAACATATGGTGCTGAATGGCCCTCTCACTGGAGGAGGAAGGGCAGAGAACTTAGAGACAGTGCCCAACACTGTGCCTTGCTTAACTTTGGTAGGAGGCCAAGGGAGGCTTCAGAGAGCCCTGAGAAAGAGTGTTCTGACCACAGACTGCAATGAGCCCCACCTGCCATGTTGCAACCCCAAGGATACGGCCTGATTGCAAACCCAGTTGTGTTACTATCAAAATAATTGAGTCAGACATGCCCTTGAAGGCCCCTTAAGGACCTGGGAGATGACCGAGACATCCTGAGTCATCTTATGTCTACCTAACTGATGTTACCTTCACACACCTCCTTCTACCCACCCCTCACAAAAACCTTCTATAAAAGAAGAGCCGCGGACCCTCAAATGCATTTTTCTCACTCTGGAGATGGCCCGCATTCTCCCTTGAATGTGTGTTTCTTGCGTTCCTAAATAAACGTGTCTATAGCTCTACTCTCCACCTTGTAAATTCTTCCATGATGACACCCAGGAGCCAGGGAGCTCAGATGAGACTCTTGTTTTGTCTCCCTACACCTAGAACCTGATCATTTCCTTCAAACACACAGTTCACCAAAATGGAACCACTGTTTCAAAAGGTGTGTCTTAAAGAGGTAATATGCTATACACAGTGGGAAAACCTAGTGTTACTCTTCTGTGTTTGGGGACAGTGCACAGGAAGCTGAAACAGAGAGGTTGATGCTGCCCCCACCTGGCCCCTGCCCCACCTGCACACCCTACAATTTAGAACAAACCATGCACCATGCAATTCTTCCAGCATCGCTGTGAGCCCTGGAGAACGTAATGGAGTGGGTAGCGAGCCCCATTTGCAATCACACAGGTGGTTCAGGGAATTTGCACAGGGCTGAGCCCTAGTGAGAGAACAATGACAGAGGACCATTTCCTCCACAAGGGAGAGCTGGGGGCACAAGCCTGAGGCAGTAGAGTGAGAGCAGTGTGTGATGAGTTTTCCAGCTGACAGAAGGCCCATTTCCTCCACAATCCCTCTTGGGACAGTTTTGTTTCCTCCGATTGCTTAAGCCCTTAAGCCTGAGTTGTTTTCCAATTCCGAGCCTGCTAGTGGCATGTCACCTCCACACCACTCTCCTTCTCCACCTGCTCTGAGGGAGGTTTGCAAAGATCTTTCTTCCTTGCTGTTTCAATGCCAAAGCCACGTAGCACAAGTGAAGGGCACTTTACAGATTATTCTCTTCCTGGCAGAGCAGCTGAAGGTCCCCGCCGGCTGCACAGCAAGAGTAGTCCTCCTCCTCAGACCCCGCTGTTCTCAACTGCTCTGGGCTGCAGACAGGAGGGAAATGCTCTCTTCTCCTCTTCGGACAACCCACACATGTCTAGAGGGTATGGTGGCTTCCTGTGGCTGCTGTATCAAATTGCCACAGAGCTGGTGGCTTAAAATAGCACAAATTGATTATCTTACACATCCGAGGTCACGGGTCCAAAATAAGATTTTTGAGGCTAAATCTTGCAACTTTAAAGGTTCCTTCTGGAGACTCCAGGGGAGAATCTGTTTCCTTTACTTTTCCAGCTACAAGAGGCCTCCTAGATGCTGTGAAGATACCACAACTGGAAAAGGTGTAGGGGGAGAATACAGGGACCTGATCTCTCTGAGTCATCCCAGATGAAGGATGTTTGTGCAATAAATTGAACATTACACTCCCCCCCCCCAAAAAAAAAAAAAACAGCTCAGATGCTACAAGGAGTCCACTCATAGACAGAGGCCACCAGCTGGGGGCATTACCCAACCAAGTCATTTCAGCACCATGGACAGCTAACCACTACTGCAGCAGCTCCTAGCATAAGGTAACCATTTCTCTGTCCCTTTCTCTTGCATCTCAGACTCCAGAGGTGTTAGAGAATAGAGAGGGGTGGAGGGGACAGAGGTGGCCTCCTGTTCCCTCCCCCATCCCACTCTCGCATACACACATACATGCATGGCCATTTCCAAGTTCCTCAGGTGAGGGTTTGGCTCACACAGGGTCAAGAATCTTAAACATTTACACAATTAAAGTTTTAAATAGAAGTGTGTAATTTTAATAACTGGTAATGGCCAGAAAGCAATTAAATCTGCCAAGACATCATTAAGTAACAAGAAAGGAGGGTTCAAAATAGCATGGTTAATGAGAGATTGGCGGAAATTTTCCCATGGAGTTGACACAGCCGAATAAAACAGGCTCAGGT
>PVJS01043832.1:0-16907 GCA_004027185.1 Glis glis | reverse complement strand
AGGGGCATTCTACCTCTGAGCTACACTCCCAGCCCTTTTTTATTTTTTGTTTTGAAACAAAGTCTCGCTAAGTTGTTGAGGCTGGCCCCAAACCTGTGATCCTCCTGTCTCAGCCTCCCAAGTACTGGTATTACAGGTGTGTACCACCACGCCCAACTCCAACTGCCCCTTCTTTTTTTGGGGGGGGGGGCAGTACTGGGGATTGAACCCAGGGGCATTCTACCTCTGAGCTACACCCCCAGCCCTATTTTTTATTCTTTATTTTGAAACAGGGTCTCACGAAGTTGTGGAGGGCCTCACTAAGTAGCTGAGGCTGGCCGCGAACCCGGATCCTCCAGTCTTAGCCTCCCAAGTACTGGGATTATAAGCGTGTGCCACCACACCTGGCTCAACTGCCCCTTCTTCATAGAGTTGTTAGGGTTAAGTGACAACAGATGTAGAGTACTCAACACCATGGATGATGCACAGGGAGCATGGGAATGTTTTTAATGGCATCGCTGCTATTAAAGCAGAAACTGAGGCAGACCTTTAATTTTTAAAAATCTTTATAAAACATCAGATGCTTCAGGACTAGGGAACGCATTCTCCATGTTAAATGTTTTATAAAAATCAAGATGCACTTACAAGTTCATAACAGACACATTTGGCTCTTTATATACAGAGTTCATAAGGAAAGGCAAAATACAAACTAAATGACAGCTCAAATATTAGTAATGAGGCTTAATGCCAATCCCCCCAAAATATAAACATTTCAATCTTACTATAAAGAACTATGGATCTGAGGAGTTTGTTAAATCTACACAACAGTTAGTCATGAATATTCTAAAAGCAGCTTAAGAAACGGGAGAGTCATACCTCGCATAGCCTAGGTTTGCTGGGGCAAATTTGATAGTTGTTTGAAAGAAATTATACTCCAAGTAAATGTTGGGATCAATATCTAAATCAAACTCCAAATTACAGCCTCCAGGGACTGGATCTGAATGAAAAATAGGGAAGTTACTAAACAAAGAATTCTTATATATCCAAATCATGCGCAGAAAAACACAATGTTAGCAAGAACTTCTCATATGAAGCTAAATATGCACACAGAGCTCCTACTTTTCTACCAGTTCATGAACTGAGGTTAAAGATGGTGAAGGCAGAGAGGTTAAAGGCCCTAGAACAGGGAACTGCAGAGTTCTTCTTTTCTGTAAAAGGCCAGGCAGTGACAATTTTAGGCTTTGCAGGTCTAAGGGTCTCTAGGGCAACTCCTCACCCCCACCGTTGGAGCACAAAAACAGCCAGAGATAATACTGAAATGAATGGGCATGGCTATGTTCCAATAAAACTTTATGCACAAAAACAGGCCGCAAGCTGGATTTGGCTTGTGGGCTACAGTTTGCCAATCTCTGCTCCAGAGTTAAAATGGTCAAAAGAGACAGATTTTCCCAGTACTTGGAAGGCTGAGATAGGAGGATCGTAGGTTCAAGGCCAGCCACAGCAAATTAGACTCTGCTTCAAAATAAAAAATAAAAAGGGCTGGGGTGTGGGGTGTAGCTTGGAGGTAGGATGCTCCTGGGTTCAGTCCCCAATACCAAAAAAAAAAAAAATAGAAGGAGAGACAGAGATTCTTAAACTGGGGCTGAGAAATGGGTTGCAGGGGCTTCACGAACACCCTAAAATTATATGACAAATGTTGAATTTGTGCATTTCCTTGGGAGAGAAGCTTGTATTGTGGGGGGTCTATGGACTGAAAAGAAAGTTTAAAGCCCTATGGGAAGAGGAAAAAGACACTGTCAAAGAGAAAAGGAACTCCATGGGTAATAGAGGAAGGGAGGCCGCTTCTCATATGCCTCTTCAACAGAGCATGAAGGTGTCGACCCCACTTCTAGAACAGTCTCTGTGTACGTATGAAAAAACAAAACTTAAAAACCCAAGGCCCCCAAGGCCATTTCTGGGAGTAGCATTAGGTATTTAATTAAACACGAGACAGATTTTGGCTATTTAATTTACATTAATAATGTGGCTAGAACAGGTATGTGGCATCACGCCCAGCTTCTTTCCTCTCTCACTCTTTAGCCCTCAAACTTGTGCTGAATCCTGACTCTGCCACGTTCCTTCCAGTCCACTCCCAACACTGCCCCCGGGCTCGGCTTCCCACGAGAGGTCACCACACCACTCCTCCACCTCTGCTCCTTCCAACCACCTCAGGAGACCCTGCAAACCTTCCCGCTCTGGCTCCGGCCACACCCACTCCTGCGCTCTCCAAACACTCTGTCCTTCAGAACATTAAGCTTACTGCTTCCTCGACCTAGAATAATTAATAAGCTGTTAAGTACTGTGTCTTGCCTTTCTGTTACTGCCTTTCATAGGGTTCCTTAAATGTATTTTGGGGGGGTACTGGAGGTTGAACCCAGAAGCATTCTACCTCTAAACTACATCCCAGCCCTATTTTAATTTTTTTTTTTTTTTTTTTTGCGGTACCAGGGATTGAATCCAGGGCATTCTACCTCTGAGCTATACCCCCGGCCCTATTTTTTATACTTTATTTTGAAACCGGGTCTCACGAAGTTGCGGAGGGCCTTCACTAAGTAGAGAGAGAGAGAGAGACAGGAAGAGGAGAGAGAGAGAGAGAGAGAGAGAGAGAGAGCTGAGGCTGGCCGCAAACCTGGATGCTCGGGTCTCCGCCTCCCAAAGTACTGGGATTACAAGCGTGCGCCACCACGCCCGGCTTAATTTTTTATTTTTGAAATAAGGTCTCGCTAAGTTTCTGAGGGACCTCACTAAGTTGCTGAGGCTGGCCTTGAACCTGAAATCCTCCGGTCTCAGCCTCCCAAGTACTGGGATTATAGGCTGCACCACCACACCTGGCCCCTTAAGTGCTTTTTGAATAACTAAATGTATTCTCCTAATCACTACCTGAGCTTTCATTCATCATACTAATTCTCAGGCTCCCTTGCTATTAAAACATTTCTGATTAAATAAATTGTGAGTATAATTAATTATAATAATTATTATATTTATGGTATTTATATTTATATTACTTGTATTTATATTATATATTATTATTTATATTTATAATAATATTTATATTATTAATTATTATCATTAACCTTACAAGGACAATTTTACTGGTATTTTCACAAACACATCCCATATTCCACAGGGTAACAGGGAGTCGGAGACAGAAAGGTTACCTGTTTCTGAGTAGGAGAGTGGGATGGCCACATTCTGGACGGGCTCCGCATCCGTGGTCCCCAAATACCAAGTGCACATACTCTGCTCTGGCCTAAGGCTGAAAACCAATCCTCTGTCACTGCCTGTCCCTGACGCATTGGGAAGGAGAGTCTGCAATGAGGAAGAAAAGTCATCATGAACGGGGAGGTAAGCAAAACACATCAATTACACAGTAGATCTAGCATGCGCTTCCTGCTCCAAATCTTCTCAAAACAAAAAGGGGGAAAATTAAACCTTCCTTAAATAACTAAAGAACCCTTTTCATTCCCATGTTCACGCACCCACACCTACGCACAGGAGAACGCGCTAAAATACACGACTGTCTGGGTCACTTTGGGCTGCTATAACGCAGTGCCAGAGATTAGGTTGCATATAAAGAACTGAGATTCCGCCGGGCGTGGTGGCGCACGCTTGTAATCCCAGTACTTTGGGAGGCGGAGACCAGAGGATCCGGGTTCGCGGCCAGCCTCAGCGCACACGCGCGCGCGCTCTCTCTCTCTCTCTCTCTCTCTCTCTCTACTTAGTGAGGCCTCCGCAACCCGGTTTCAAAATAAAGTATAAAAAATGGGCTGGGGGTGTAGCGCAGAGGTAGAACGCCCCTGGGTTCAATCCCTGGTACCGCAAAAAAAAAAAAAAAAAAGAACTGAGATTCCTTTCTTGCAGTTCTGGAGCCTGGACGCTGGAGCTCAGAGAGCCAGCACGGTTAAGTTCAGGCAAGGGCCCTCCTCCAGGTTGTGAATTGCCAGCTTCTAGAAACATCCTCACCCCGTGGAAGGGGGAGGGCGCGCTCTAGGGCCTCTTTTATAAGGCCACTAACCCCATTTATTACAGCTCTACCCCCTCAAGCTCTAACGCCTCCCACAGGCCCCACTTCCTAACACAAGACACTAGGGGTTAGGACCTCAACATATTCAGGCCATAAAAATCAGCTTTAATCAGGAATTGCACAGTGAATTTCTCAAGTGTTTCAATTCACCTGAATTGAAATTTACCATCAAGTACTGAGGCTAACAACACAAAGACATAAGTCCTGACCCAAAGGAGTTCACAGTTTATGGAAAGCATTTTTTGGTTTTTGGGGTGTGTGTGTGTGTATGTGTGTGTGTATGTGTGTGTGTGTGTGTGTGTTGTTACAGTGGAAGTGACGCAGTGGGCTCTTTTCCTCAATTCAAATAAAATTCACTGAATTGGGAAATTAAAACTAACAGGCAGCTCAGTAGCAGCTTGAACAAATTTATTACAAAGTCAGTAGGAAATAGAAAGGAAAGAGAAGAAAAGCAGCGTGCATGCTGGAGAGCCCGAAAATAGAACTCTGCCCCTCCCCCCAACCCCGGCCCCTTAAATAGTTTTTACATTGGTATGTTCTTATCAGCGTTACCAAGGCAACAGGCTAGTCACTTATTGCTTAGGCAGGTGGTGCCTTCTTGTCTCTGGATGGTGCACTTACTGAGTGCAGGGGTAAATAATCTACCTTGTTTCTACCTCTATTGTATTGGGCTGTATTGGTTGCCCATCAACTATGGGTGCTTTAAAGTAACCCATGGGGCTTACTAAGGCTGGGTCACAAAGAATAGGAGGTAAACAGAGGCACTAGCTATAGCCAGTGTAGCTGTGTGTAATCTCTAAGAGCAAAGCATAAGGCCCTTGCTATCTTTACGGCATTGAAACGCACTGTGATCTTAGGGCTTTTAGTTGCTTTTATATATATATATTTTTTAGGGCTAAAGGCTTTGCCTCTATGTATTCCTAAGGCAAAAAGGCTTTAATTGTCTTTACATTCTTCCTATGGGTTAATCATTAGGACAAAGGGCAGAGGGAGAGAAGGGGGAGCTCTGAGGTAACAGGCAAAGCTGCCGCCTCCCCCTGCCTGGGTGCCTGCACACCCACACTCTGACTGCCTTTTACATTTTTATTAGAAATCAATACCAGAGCAATTTTTCAATACTGGCACATGTGTGTATGTGGTACTGGAGACTGTACCTGGGGGCATTCTACTTCTGAGCTATACCCCAAACCCTATTTTATTTCTTATGTTAAAATAGAGTAGCTGGGCATGGTGGCACATACCTGTAATCCCAGTACTTGGGAGGCTGAGATAGGAGGATTGCAGGTTCGAGGACAGCCTCAGCAATTTAGTGAGGTCCTCATCAACTTAGTGAGACCCTGTTTCAAAAATAAAGAAAATAAAATAGGGCTAGGGGTGTAGCTCAGAGGTAGAATGCCCCTGGGTTCAATTCCCAGTACCACAATAGAAAGTTTTCTTGTGACCCCCCTTCCTAATCCTTCTTTATACCCCTCGCCTCTGCCATCCTCTATTCCCATCTGTTTGGGAAACTTTGTGAATAATAAAATGCTAAGCTAAGAGGTAACAGTTTCAGAGTGTTCTCTTAAAGCTAAGAAAATGGGAAGAAAAGGCCGGGCGTGGTGGCTCACGCTTGTAATCCCAGTACTTTGGGAGGCGGAGACCGGAGGATCCGGGTTCGCGGCCAGACTCAGCTTTCTCGCTCTCTCTCTCCCTGTCTTTCTCTCTCCTTAGTGAGGCCCTCTTCAACTTCATGAGACCCGGTTTCAAAATAAAGTATAAAAAATAGGGCCGGGGGTGTAGCGCGGAGGTAGAACGCCCCTGCGTTCAATCCCCGGTACTGCAAAAAAAAAAAAAAAAAAGAAAAATGGGAAGAAAAAGAGACTGGATCAGTTTCAGTTTGACAAGTATTAAAGGAAGAATGACTAATATACTAGTTAACTATAGGAGCTGGTCATGGTACTGTCACACCGGCTCCAGTACTTGGGAGGCTGAGACAAAAGGATTGCAAGTTCGAGGACAGGCTCAGTAACTTAACGAGACTCTCAGCAACCTAGCGAGACCCTGTTTCAAAACAAAAATTAAAAAAATAGGCTGGGAGTACAGGTTGGAGGTAGAATGACACTGGATTCAATCCCAGGACCACAAAAACCAACAATAGCAAAACAAAACTATGGGGTCAATGGCTTCCAAGAACCAACTGCCATGATGATCAAAAAAAAACCAAGAGTGCCACTCTGTCAACAAGAACGCAGAAAGCAGAAACAATTCTCTTCACAGAGACCACTCCCGTTAACTGAGGATAACACAGATCCTTTCTGCATGGAAATCAGGGCCCAGATGCCGTTCATCCTGGCCTCTTTTGTCATTTATTATGTCCTCATCTCTCTCAGAGATCTGCTTCCTCAGACCTAGAAACAGACATCACAGCTACCTTACTGAGCTGTTGTGGGAATGAACTATATGGAAAACCAAACACAGGGGTTCCTAACGAGGAATGGTCCACACAGAGGCCCCGCCGCATTGCCAGAGGTCCCCAGGAGAACACACATGTTTAAGCCCCTGTGAATTTATGTTCTGCCTGGGACAGAGTCCATACACTTTAGCAGTCTCTGGCTTCAGGAGCTCAAGAACACTGGCTTAGAACACAGGAAGCATCCAATAAATATAAATGTTAGCCGGGTATGGTGGTTATGATAGTTAATCTAATTTGTCAACTTGATCGGATCATGACACACCCAAGATCATGTGACTTTGGGTGTGTCAATGAGATAATTGGTTTATGTAACAGCAGATTAAACAGGAAGTCCTGCCCTGAATGGAGGCAGCAGGATTCTGATAGGTGCAGGACTTAGATAAAAGAAGGAGAAAGCCGCGTAGAGGGATGCGCGACTCTTTCCGAAGAAAATGCATCTACTCTCGTCTGAGATCGTCGGCCTCCAGCTCATAGAACTGGAACTTCGCCATTTCTCTGAAGAGCTTCTTGATCTTCTGCTCTCGTCTGAGGTCGTCGGCCTCCAGCCCTTTGAACTGAAACTTCACCATCGTTTCTCCGAAGAGCTTCCTGATCTTCACATCTTGGACTGGGACTGAATTAGTGGTTGCTCCGATCCTAAGACTCCAGCTCTTAGACCGCTCGACCAGCTACTGGTTCCTCTGACTCTCCACGTGCAGTCAGAACTTGGGACTACACTGCTTCGAACTGTAAGATCTGATAAATCCCTTTTTCCATATACTCATTCTGTGAATTCTGTTAGTCTAGTGAACCCTGGCCAAGACAGTGGTGCGTGCCTGTGATCCCAGTACTTGGGAGGCTGCAATAGTCCAGCCTCAACTTAGTAAGACCCTGTTTCAAAAATAAATAAATAAATAAATAAAAAGGGCTGGGGATATAGCTCAGGAGGTAGAATGCCCCTGGGTTCCAATCCCCAGTACACACAATAAACAAATAAATGCCTTTTTCTCCATCCTCTCTCCTGTTGTCTTTGTTGTTCTCAACGAAATCCTGTCATTTATGACAACGTGGGTGGAACTAGAGATCATTATGTTAAGTGAAATAAGCCAGGCAGAGAAAGATAAATTCCACATGATCTCACTCATGTGTGAAATCTAAAAAAAAAAAAAGTTGATCTCACGGAAGTTGAGAGTAGAATGGTGGTTCCAGAGGTGGGGTGGGGGAGAAATTGCTCCCTGGGTACGAAGCCACAGTTAGGTCGGAGCAAGTTCTGGCGCGCTATTGCACAGGAGGATGAGTAGAGAAAAAGATAATGGACTGTTTCCGAAAATTAGAAGAAAGGAGTTAGAATGTGTTCACCATGAAAACATGACACACGTTTAAGGGGGTGTGTTTAATCTCACTCAAACATTACACAATGTATACACATACCAAAACATCACATGGCACCCCATAAATATGTACAATTTTTATGCTTTCTGTATCAGTCAAAATAAATCTAAACTTACAATTAAAAATAAGTGTTATCTTTGCTATGATGTCATTAAGAAGGAAATCTTTACTTACTTTTTTATTTTTATTTATTGGTTTTTATTTTGTTTTGTTTGTAGTCCTGGGGATTGAACACAGGGGAGTTCTATCTCTGAGCTACACCCCCAGCCTTATTTTTTAAATATACTTTTATTGGTGCATTGTAGTCTCACATCATAATGTAGTTCAGAGTGATAGGGACATACACACAACTTGATGAGCTTTCCCTGGCTCCCTCCCCACTCACTCCCTTTCCCCACACATGATACTGAGATTGGCGTTGATAATTTCATATATGTACCTAACATAAATGGAAGTGTTTTCCTCATTAATTCTCCCTCCCCCCCACCCTCCTTTAGACCCCCTCCATTGTTCCACAGGGGTTTCTCCTCTTTTAAAGTCCCTCTTGTATCCCGATTACTCCTCTACCCCTATTTTATATTTTATTTAGAAACTAGGTCTTGCTAAGTTATCACGCACTGCTGGCCTCAAACCTGTGATCCTCCTGTCTCAGCATCCCAAGTACTGGGATTATACGTGTGTGCCACCACACCCAGCAGAAGGAAATCATATTATTTGTCAATTTAAAATTTTGTGTGTGTGTGGTACTGGGGATTAAGCCCAGGGGCATTCTACCTGTGAGCTACATCCCCAGACTTATTTTATTTTTTATTTTGAAACAGTTTCAAAATAAAGACCAGCTAAGTTTCTGAGGCTTGTCTCAAACCCGTGATCCTCCTGTCTCATCCTCCCAAGTACTAGCATCACAGGCGTGCACCACCACACCTGGCTAAAAATTTTTTTAAATGGAGCTAGCTAAAAAAAGTAAATCACCCATGTGTCATTTTACTATGTCTCCTATGTAAGGACATGAAGAGGAAGTTTATTTTGAATTCAGTGCCAAAAAAACCTTAGCCTTTCTTGAGGAATTGGCATACTTCTTCCTTTCTAAGAACGTTATGAAATTTAACAGGCTTTACTTTCTGCTCTGCCTGCAAAGAACTCAAGCAAAACCAACACATGAGTTACTGACACTGGTATCTCTTGCAATTAACCCAATTTATTTCTTCCCCTTTTTCCTTGCCCAACTCTTCCATTTCTAGTATATTAACTACTTTTCCCAATTTCAAAACCTTCATGGTAGGAGCAGGAAGGCAAGCATTTAAAAAAAAAGTACAAAAGCCAGGTGTGGTGACGCACACCTGTAATCACAGTACTTGGGAGGCTAAGACAGGAGGATCACAGGTTCCAGGTCAGCATCGGCAATCTAGCAAGACCCTGTTTCAAAATAAAAAATTTTAAAAAATAGGACTTGGAGTCTAGCTCAGAGGTAGAATACCCCTGGGTTCAGTCCCGAGTACCACACACACAAAAAAAGTGAAAAATAGTAGGAAAGATAGTATGACCAATGTCTATAAAACTGCATATATACTGGGTTAAGACAGCTTTGTTTATCAAATTCCAGACTATTTTTTTTTTTTTTTGCGGTACCAGGGATTGAACCCAGGGGCGTTCTACCTCCGCGCTACACCCCCGGCCCTATTTTTTATACTTTATTTTGAAACCAGGTCTCATGAAGTTGCGGAGGGCCTCACTAGGTAGAGAGAGTGAAAGAGAGAGAGACAGGGAGAGAGAGAGAGAGAGCTGAGGCTGGCTGCGAACCCGGATCCTCCGGTCTCCGCCTCCCAAAGTACTGGGATTACAAGCATGCGCCACCACGCCCGGCCTCCAGACTATTATAAGGTAGGCTTAAAACAAAGAAAAAGCATAACGTTAGCCGGGCAGGGTGGTGCAAACTTGTAAGCTCAATACTTGGGGGACTGAAACAGGAGGATCGCAGGTTCGCGGCCAGCCTCAGCAACTTAGTGAGGCTCCTCACAACTTAGTGAGACCCTGTTTCAAAATAAAGAATAAAAAATTGGGCTGGGAGTGGAGATCAGAGGTAGAATGCCCCTGGGTTCAATCCCCAGTACCACAAAAAAAAAGCATAACTTTATATAGGGCGAAATTCATTCATTATTCTAATGGGTCATATAGAGTAAATATAAATAGATTTGTAAAAGGTTACCATACATGGCAGATCCTCAATAGGTTAAGCTAATCCAGGACATATAAAAACTCTCCAGAGCTGAAATTGGGCTTGAAGGGCCAGTGATGACATCTATACCAGAGTCCTTAACCCTGCTGGAAGCACAGAGCGAGGCTGTTGAACTGAATGTTAAGATTCCTTTGTTTGCATGAGAGACTTCAAGGGATAAAGCTGACGCCACAGGGTTCTTAGTAAACTGTAATACTAAATAGCTAAATAACAACGGAATAGATGGATTCAGACAAAAATCATTAAGGGCCCACCAGAGTAAGAAAATGAACAGTGGCATACCATGAAAAGAGCAGGAGGAGGTACTCAGCTCCGCCAGGCTCAGCCACTAACTTGACAAGACTCGATCTTGATTTTTTTAATAAAAAAAATTGTATTTACTTAGAAGCATTCAGAATGTCAACAAAAACAGCTGCAACTTTTTTTTTTTTGCAATTACAGAGTGGTATTCAGTTAACAACAACAATTATTTCGTATAAGCTGCATCAGAGACAACTGAAGATGAAAAAACTACCGTCCCCATATAAAACTAATTTGTGCTGCGCACCAACAAGAACCTGCTTTAAATTTCTATGCCAAGCCGGGCATGGTGGCGCACGCTTTTAATCCCAGTACTTTGGGAGGCGGAGACCGGAGGATCCGGGTTCACGGCCAGCCTCAGCTCTCTCGCTCTCTCTCTCCCTGTCTCTCTCTCCTTAGTAAGGCCCTCCGCAACTTCGTGAGACCCGGTTTCAAAATAAAGTATAAAAAATAGGGCTGGGGGTGTAGCGCGGAGGTAGAATGCCCCTGGGTTCAATCCCCGATACCGCAAAAAAAAAAAATTCCTATGCCAATTTACAACCCCCATACTGTACCAGGCAAGGTTAGTGGCTATTGAAAATACCACGACAGGGCTATCTAAAGACTCATTTGGTAGTGTGTTAACTGTACAAAAAAAGACGCTGTACAGTTTAAAAACAAATCTTACACAGCCTTACATTTCAATTTTTTTTCTTTAAAAGGAGTGAGTTGTGTACAGGGGGGTTAAATGCTTTATAGACAAGAAAAAAAACTGCGCTAGAACCAACTTATTCATCATCATCATCATCTTCTTCATCTTCATCATCTTCCTCCTCTTCTTCGTCCTCTTCATCTTCCTCCTCCTTTTTCTTGCTCTTCTCAGCCTTGACAACTCCCTTTTTTGCTGCATCAGGTTTTCCTTTAGCTCGTAGGCAGCAATATCCTTTTCGTATTTTTCCTCCAGCTTAGCAGCTTTCTTCTCGTAAGGCTGCTTGTAATCCGCAGCAATGTCCTTCCACATCTCTCCCGGTTTCTTTGCAACATCACCATGGATAGGCCAGGATGTTCTCCTTTGATTTTGGGGCGATACTCGGAAAAGAACAAGAAGAAGGCCGACGGAGGCCTCTTGGGTGCATTGGGATCCTTGAACTTCTTTTTTGTCTCCCCTTTAGGAGGGATATAGGTTTTCATTTCTCTTTCATAACAGACCTTGTCCACCTTTGCCATGTCTTCAAATTTTCCTTTCTTTTTAGCAGACATGGTCTTCCACCTCTCTGAGCACTTCTTAGAAAACTCTGAGAAGTTGACGGAAGTCTCTGGATGCTTCTTCTTGTGCTCCTCCCGGCAAGTTTGCACAAAGAATGCACATGGTGACATTTTGCCTCTCGGTTTCTTAGGATCTCCTTTGTCCATGTTTAGTTGATTTTCCTCCGTGAGGCACAGAGTCGCCCAGTGCCCGTCTGGCTGTCACTTGCCCCAGTGCTGTCTCTATGAAGCTCAATGTACTGCAATGGCTGTGAGAGCGGGAGCCAGACGCAGCCTCCTCGCTCTCTCCACTCTGTAACCTCAATCTTGATTTTTTAAAATAAAAGACATAAGCCAGGCGTGGTAGCACATATCTGTAATTCCACTACTTGGGAGGCTGAGACAGGAGGATCTCAAGTTCACAGCCAGCCTCAGCAACTCAGGGAGACCCTCTGAAACTTAGCGAGACCCTCTTTTTTTTTTTTTTGCGGTACCAGGAATTGAACCCAGGGGCATTCTACCTCCAGGCTGCACCCCCAGTCCTATTTTTTATTCTTTATTTTGAAACAGGGTCTCACTAAGTTGCGGAGGCCTCACTAAGTAGCTGAGGCTGGCTGCGAACCTGCTATCCTCCTGTCTCAGCCTCCCAAGTACTGGGATTACAAGCATGCGCCATGATGCCCAGCCTCACGAGACCCTATTTCAAAACAAAAAATAAAAAGGGCTGGGGTTGTAGCTCAGAGGCAGAAAGTCCATGGGTTCAATCCCCAGTACCATAAAAATAAATAAACAAGTAAATAAATAAATAAATAAATAAATGATGGATAAATAAATAGATAAATGACATAAAGTCATAAACAGAGAGACATCAAATTCTAATGCTCCTACTAAGTAGAAGACCCAAACATTTGGAAATGCTTTTTTTTACTGAAAAAATGTTTTGCACTTACCTGAGAAAAAGAAATGGTTGTATTCTGATACTGTGAGTGTATTTGGAAAATAAGGAAAGTCACATTGCTTGAAATATGATTCAAAATCGCTTCCTCTGGAAAGGGTCCGTTGAGCTTGAAGTATCTAAATTTCCCCATAGAAAACTCAAGAAGACCTACAAGGAGAGAAACTTTTCATTATAATACTGCATCTCTAACATCAATTTGTAGACATCACATTCATAAACATATACAGAATACTAATTTAATGAGCAGAAAAAACTCCTTTAGGCAAAGGTCACTACGGCCTCCATTCACTGAAGAGGACAATGAAGCTGACAGGTGAGCAGGAGCGGGGTGGAGCGCAGGGTGCAGAGCCCTAGCAGAGGTGAGGCCCAGGGTGCAATCCCCAGCCCCAAGGCGGAGCAGTCCCCCCAACTCAGTCAGCTTGTAGAGGAGCTGAGAACTAGAAGGAAAATGGAAGAAAGGTATTTTAAAAGATTGACAATACTTCAAGCACTGAGAATGGGCTCCCAGAATTCAGAAAACATTCCCATCTGATAGAATAACAATTCTCTTTGGAACAGTCCCTGAATTTAAGGATAAACAATCCTCTTGGTGCTACGCTCATGAATGTGCTGTTGTTAAAGAATAGTTCCACCAAAAAAAAGTACCATCTAGTGAATTCTGAAAAGATGAAAGGGGCTTCAATTTAATATCAGAGTTTATAGCTGTGTGATTTTATGCAAGTTACTTTATTGTCTTAAGTCTCAATTTTCTTGTCTGTCAAATGGGGACTGGGTTACCTAACTTGCAAAGCAGGAACCATCAATGCTGGCAAAAATGTTTGTTGAGCGCCCGTCACTTCACATACAATCATGAACCATAGGCATTCTGGAAAAGGGAACATTCTGCTTGCTTGTGTAGAGATCACACTCAGAGTCCATACAAAAGATAGGTTATGCCGGGCATGGTGGCACACACCTATAATCCCAGTACTTGGGAGGCTGAGACCGGAGGATCCGGGTTCGTAGCCAGCCTCAGCTACTTAGTGAGGCCCTCCGCACTTAGTGAGACCCGGTTTCAAAATAAAGAATAAAAATTAGGGCTGGGGGTGTAGCTCAGAGGTAGAATGCCCCTGGGTTCAATCCCCAGTACAGCAAAAAAAAAAAAAGTTATGTCAAGGACAATTTTCCAACACCTCTAGGCCTCTCCTGCCTATCCACTGGCCTCCACTGTCTGTGTTTAACTCGCTGTCCAGTTCACTGTGGTGTCTTATCAGCTGCATACCAGTTTTTTCCTTTTCTGATCTAATTCTTAAATAACTCACTAAATTGGATTGCTTTTATTTCTGTGTGGCCCTGGATTGTGACCTCTCACCCTCCACCCACTAGTTGTACATATTTGCATAAATAGCAGAAGAGTTCCCATAAGTAGTCCTGGGGGTTCAAATCTAAAAACAGGAAAAAAGAGATTAAAATTTAATATAGATGAACTATTGTTGATGAGAAAAAGATTACAATTCCCTCAAGTTCCACACTGGAGCTAATCATGTTTTATTTGAGGGAAATCAGAGTCAGTGGGTGGTAAAAGAAAACACCCCAGACACAAAATAGTTTAATACATTCTTAAGTACCATGTCCCAAAAAGACCACTTTTCAACTTTTTTCCCTAAATTTAAATACTCCATCTGAACAATTAAAAACAAAACAAAAACTATCGAAAATGATCAACTTGTGGAAGGAACTCCAATAAGTACATACAACTGGTTCTAAGATTAGAAAAATGATTAGTCTCTATAAATTTTCCCCCAATTCTGCAATGCTATATTACCTTCATAATTTAATGTTTTAAAAAGATTGATGTGGGGGAAAGTTTATTTGTGGCTATGATTTAATTTCTGATGGTCCAGAAATATTTTAATAGTTGTAGCAATGACTGATGGAGAAGGGTAGATTTGCCTCTGTTTCTCTAAAGAAAGATGTGCTACATTTTCTATGGACCAAACTGCAGCTGGAATAGAGGTCCAACCTTAGGAGTGGCTAAGAGAATCTGGGTAGGGAAGTTTGAAAAATATGGGGAGTTTGGAGTTTTGTTTTTTTAAAGGGAAACAAGAAAAACATTTTTACATTTTCCAGGCCCTCCAGTCATCATGATTGTTTTCTTAGGAAACCAAACTATACATAAAACTAAATGGATCTCAGCAAATGGCTTAAAATGTTTCATGTACTAAACTTTAATTCTGTCCTCCTCTATCATCCATCTTCCAAGACTTAAAAATACCCATTCTGGCTGGTCATCATGATGCATACCTATAATCCCCGTACTTGGGAGGCTGAGCCAGGAGAATGGCAGGTTCAAGGCCAGCCTGGGTAACTTAATGAGAATCTGTTTCAAAATAAAAAATAAAATAGGGCTGGGGTGTAGCTCAGAGGTAGAATGCCCCTGGGTTCCAGCCCCAGTACAATAATGATAATAATACCCATTCTGCTCTGTCAAACAAAAGAAGTATCAGTCTGTTTTCCTAGAAATTAACTGAATCTCCTTCTGAGGTAGGATAGGAAAATAAAAATAGGTAGAAAGGAGACGAACTGGGAAGGAAAGGGAAAATATATTTTTAAAATCTAGAAACTTCACAATCCTTAACTTCACCCTACAGGGTGTGTTCTATCTTGGGCAGAAGCCTCAGTTGGCCCACCCCCTTAATCATAAAGGCTACTCTCCCCATCTGAGACTCCTGAGGTGCTTAGTAAACAAAGGATGGATAAGGAAGGACAGGCTCAGGTGCCACCCAGCCACCACCCATCCAAGCCTGGGACCTGAGGATTCTGAGGAAGTCCAGCCCCCCACCCCTGCTGTGCACCCCTACCCACCCCATCACGGGGGTCTCCTATAAAAGAACTGTCAGACCCCAAAAGCCCTCTCTCCCTCCTGAGATGGCCTGCCTTCTCCCTTGAACGTGTATCCCCCCCTATTCCTAAATAAAGCTCTGTCTTTGTCTCTGACTGGCTCTTGCTGAAATTCTTTTCTGCCACCGGGGAGGCCAAGGCCCCGCTGATCCTGAGTTCCTGAGGTGAGGAAGGACCCTCCACCCCCTGACACATCCTCTTACTGTCTGAAGCCCTCGGCTCATTTACTATCCTGCATTTTCTAGTTTCGCTTTTGGTTTTTCCCTCTTTGTCTCCTTTTCCCAATCTGGCAAATATTTTTGAAGTACTCAAGAGATAGTCACTCTGGCTATTGGGTATTGTACTCAAAACTGGGACAAGCAAATTCATAAAGGTTAGCTAAGACCTCTGCCATTAGCACTAGATTTGCCCTTCAATATATTCTAGAAAACGTTTTCATAATCCTCCTGTTCTCTACCATGACATTGAACCAAAACAATGCAGAGAATCTGGGAAAGATTGCAGCCGTCACTTGTAAGCGTTCCTTAATCTTTCTTTATCCTATGATCCAGGGATGAGGGTGAATCACCACAAAGAATTTCAGAAAGATATTAAAGAAACACAGGACCATGGAAATTAAATTATACTATTAAACAAGTGGTGACTTGACCAAATAAGCAAGGGTATTAAAAGCAGGCATCCCGGGGGAGTCTCACCGAATGATTTTTCTTTTCTTTACACATTTCCTTATTTTTCAAATTTCTATAGTGATCATGAGGAGTTATCAGAAAGAAATTTTGTGATTTTTGTTTTTAATAAGCCTCACCAGGCACAGGGCACACGCTTGTAATCCCAGTACTTGGGAGGCTGAGACAGCAGAATTGCAAGTTCCAGGCCAGCCTCAGCAACATAGCGAGACCCTCAGCAATTTAGTGAGACCCTACTTCAAAATAAAAAGGGCTGGGGGTGTAGTGGAGGTAGAATGCCCCTAGGTCGAATAACCAGTACCAAAATAAAATAAAATGAAAAATAAAAAAGCCTCCATCCTGATGACACTCAAAGCACAAGTTCTACCT
This sequence comes from Glis glis, assembly GCA_004027185.1. Lineage (NCBI taxonomy): Eukaryota > Metazoa > Chordata > Mammalia > Rodentia > Gliridae > Glis > Glis glis. Next base: position 389 of record PVJS01043832.1, on the reverse strand, counting down.
TGACTCTCCATTTTTATTTCTTAAAAAATGGCTGGAGTCAATCCCCAGCACTGGGGGGAAAAAATGGACACACAATAAACAAAATGGAGACATGCTCTTAAAACTTGTCACTTGGTTTTCCCTTAGAATGGTAATATTTTTTCTAGATAATATATCATTCTTTTGTGTGTGTGTGTGTGGTACTGGGGATTGAACCCAGGGGCATTCTACTTCCAAGCTACACCCCAGCCCTATTTTTTATTCTTTATTTTGAAACAGGGCCTCACTAAGTAGCTGAGGCTGGCCGCAAACCTGAGATCCTCCTGTCTCAGCCTCCCAAGTACTGGGATTACAAGCGTGCGCCACCATGCCCGTCTATAATTCTTTTTTTTTTTTTTTTTTTTTTTTTT
>PVJS01043831.1:0-16912 GCA_004027185.1 Glis glis | reverse complement strand
GAGAGAGAGAGAGAGAGAGAGAGAGAGAGAGAGAGAGAAAGAGAGAGAGAGAAAGAGAGAGAGCGAGATGAGGCTGGCTGCGAACCTGGATCCTCTGGTCTCTGCCTCCCAAAGTACTGAGATTACAAGCGTGCGCCACCACACCCGGCCCCTTTTTTATTTTGAAAGAGGGTCTTACAAAGTTTTTGAGGCTGGCCTTGAACCTGCCATCCTCCTCTCTCAGCCTCCCAAGTACTGGGATTACAGGTGTGCACCACCACACCCTGACCTTTTTCTTTTTTATTTTGAAACAGGATCCCGCTAAGTTGCTGAGGGTCCTGCTAAGTTGCTGAGGCTGGCCTTGAACTTGCAATCGTTCCATGTCAGCCTCCCAACTATGCGAGTTGTTGAGGCAGGCTTGGGTCTGGTAATTGGAAGAAGTCTTGACACTGGAACTGCATCTTCTTGGGCACCCCAGGTTCCATGCCAGAGTGTTTCTTTCATTGGAAACTTCTTTTCCATTCAGAACTGGACAGATTTATTCTGCAAGATGTGATGTTAAGGAAAAAAACTGTTCAATTGTTGTACAGCAATGAAGACTTCATTCAGGACCCTCTGGATAGATACAGTTGGTAGAATTTTGCAGTGGGGGAGAAAAATGGGACTCAACTCTGAATACATCACAGGCAAGTGGGAATCTATGGACAGGGAGCAGGGTGGAGGTCAAGGAATGGAAAAGGCTGAGAGGAAACTGTAGGAGTGAGGCAGATTGGATCCTAGGGTTCATGGTAAAGGCCCTCGAGGGTGACCGGACTTCACCTGGGAATGCTGGAGGCTGAGGGACCTGGTGAGGCAGCAAGGGCAATCAGCTCTCAGAACAATCCAAACCTTTAAATTGCAGCTGTCACACCAGGCATGGTGGCGCATGCCTGAAATCCTAGTACTTGGGAGGCTGAGACAGGAGGATCGCAGGTTCTCAGCCAGCCTCAGCAACTTAGTGAGGTCTCTTCAATTTAGTGAGACCCTGTTTCAAAATAAAAAAAAAGAAAAAAAAATAGGGCTGGGGGTGTAGCTCAGAGGTAGAATGCCCTGGGTTCAATCCCCAGTACAAAAAAAAAAATTTACAGCTGTCAACTGAGTGTTGTGGTGCATGCCTGTAATCCCAGGACTTGAGAAGGCGAGACAGGAGGATTGCAGGTTCAAAGCCAGCCTCAGCAACTTAGTAAGACCCTGTTTCAACATAAAAAATAAAATAGGGCTGGGAGTGTGGCTTGGATGTAGAATGCCTCTGGGTTCAATCCCCAGTACCAAAAACAAATTTTTAAAAATTGCAGCTGTTGGCTTTGCAGATTATGTCCCTAGATGCTACCAGTTGCCAATTTTTCTTCAATTTTCTGGGGCCAGCTCCCTTTCCTCCTCTAGCTAAACTGACCTAGCAGGGTTTTCACTAAAATTGGAGTTTATAGGGTACACACAGATGGGCCTGAAAGAGGCTCAGGCGACAACGTGGGACCAAGCAAAGAATCCTTGTCAGTTTGGAAGGTCAGTGTTTGGGTGGGAGAGGACCCCAGGAACCCTACCTTATCCTGTCATCCCCTGCTCTTTTGTTGTCACTGCTGGGTTTTTTGTTTGTTTGTTTGTTTGTTTGTTTGTTTGTTTTATTTCTGGTACTGGGGATTGAACCCAGGTGCATTTTACCTCTGACCTACAATCACAGTTCTATTTTATTTTTTATTAAAATAGAGTCTTGCTAAATTGATGAGGCTGGCTTTGAACCTGTGACCCTCTTGTCTCAGCCTCCCAAGCACTGGGATTACAGGTGTGTGCCACTATGCCTGGTTTCATCCCCTGCTCTTGAATATAGAGGGTATGAGTGACCTCTAACCAGCAGAATGAAGGCGTTGGAGTGTCCCTCCGTTCTATATTACATTCTACATTATATAAGACCCTGCCTTGCTGGGGAACTCTCTGTACACTCTGGCTTGATGAAGTCCGTGGTTCTGGGAGAGCTGAGGGTCCAGGAAATGCAGGTGGCCTAGGACTCCAGCCTTCAGCCAGATGAGGGGCCCTGGCTCCCCGCAGCTGCAGGAAGCTGATCCTGCCAGCAACCCCAGTGAGCTGGGAAGGGGCCTCTTCCTCCATCAGCCCTTCAGACAAGAACCCAGCCCAGCTGCTGTTTTGAGGGGCATTGAACAGAGACCCCTGCAAAGCCTGCACTTCTAAGCCACTGAGTTTGTGGTTATTTATTACCTGGTCATTAAAAACTGGTCCATTCACCACGGGAAAACATGAAAGAGTTGGTTAGGCATGGGAGAAAGCCACCAGCATGAAGAGTAGATTAATCAGATTAATCAAAAGCTGTGTTGGGGGGAAGTGGGGAAGACCAGCGCAGATCACAGGGGGAACTTTCTCTAGGGCCAGCTGACCCTATCCCAACCCATCCCAAAGCCCCTATGGATTCCTGTTGTTCATGTGACAAAGAAGAAAATCAGGTCTTATGGGCAATGGGGTCACACTGAATTTTCTTTATGGGGGAACTTAGGAAGGGAGGCATTTTGTGAGATGTGGGGGTAGGATATAGATGTAGGCTGCCTCTGCATCACCTTTAAATGCTATACCACTTTGTTACAAGAAAAGAAAGGAAAGGCAAAACCCTAGTGAGACCTTGTTTCAAAATAAAAAGGAAAAAATAATAATGAGTGAATCTGGATAAAAGATATGAGTGTTCTTTGTAACTACCTTTGCTTTTGCATTTTTTTTGTAAGTCTGAAATTATTTCCAAATAAAAAGCTTCAAAAAGAAAGGACTTTGACATGTTGTAGCTCTAGAAACAAAAGAATAAAGAGAAATAATTTAATATATAAATAAATACATAAATTAATAAATAAGGGCTGGGGGTGCAGATTGGTGGTAGAATGTCCCTGGGTTTAATCCACAGTACCAAAGAAGAGGAAGGAAAAAAAGAGAAAGAAAGAAAACAAACAAAAACAAAGAAAAAGCGGGGTATAGTACTATAATCCCAGTACTTGGGAGGCTGAGACAAAAGGATCACAGGTTCAAGACCAGCCTTAGCAACTTAGTGAGACCCTGTTTCAAAATAAAAAATAAAATAGGGCTGGGGGTGTAGCTCATAGGTAGAACACCCCCCTGGGTTTGCTTTCCAGTACCACAAAAGGAAGAAAGGGAGGGAGGGAGAGAGAGGGAGAGAGAGAGAAAGAAAGAAAACATACAATGCTATTTCTTTCTCTCTCTCTACACTTGTATGTGGAGTTACAAAGTAAGAAAAGTGAATTTCCTCCCCATTGCTTTGTATTTTTCATTTATGTATGGGATATGTCTCAGGAAATCAGAGCAAAGAGCATTTATGGATCACTAATTATGTGCCAAGCAGAGTCAGATTCATTGTTCAAGCCACTGCACTAGAAAATGGAAAAAAAATAACAAGAGATATTCAGCCCCTGAAAAAGCTGAGAATAATTATACCCCATGGTATCCATGGAAACAGTCAGCAAAACAACCTTAATGGGCCACTTTTCACTGTTGGAAAGGGCATCTCCCCCACACCGAGCACACTGTGCCATTTCCCTCCGTCAAATGGAGACTTGTGCACAGGCTGGATCCCCCAACAAGCATGAATTTGTGAACTTTCTGTGTTGCTGGTTGGGCTGTGGACTGGTGCACTGGCTGGGCCTGGGGTTCTGATGGCTTCTGCATGGGGGAAGAATTTCAGACAGAAAGTATGGATTAGGAATCTCTTCCATTCTGGATCATCTACATCTCACTGAAAGTCAACAAAGATATCCTGTCTCCATGGCAACCCCTTTATCTTTGTTTATTATGCTTTGTATCTATTATGATCCTTTACTTTTCTAACCTTGAGCAGATAGAATTTTTTGGGGGGTCAGTGATATCTCAGTAAAGCTGGGGGGGCCTCTGGTAGTAGAAAGCCTGTGATGTTTTTTATGGCATCCCTTTAGTTTCATTTGCAGCATCTCCACCTGGATGAAATTCCATGCCTTCCCAAGCACATCCAGGCACACCCATCTTTTCCACCTCCCTCCTCACAGCTCTGCTTCAGTAGGTGTTCCCACCTTAGGTGTCTCACTCAGAGCCACACAGAAATGGGCTGTCTCTTCCAGCAAACTCCCTATGTGGGTCCCTGCTCTTTTCCATCACCATAAAGCTACAACACCTGGAAGACAGCCAGCCCTTCCTTTAATTTTTTTCCTGTTTTCATTGCAAAACTAATTCACATATGTTGTCTTCCTTTTTTTTTTTTTTTGGTACTGGGGCTTTGAACCCAGAGGCATTCTACCTCCAAGCTATACCCCCAGCCTCTATTTTATTTTTTATTTTGAAACAAGGTCTCAGTAAGTTCCTGAGTCTGGCCGGCCTCAAACCTGTGATCCTCCTGTCTCAGCCTCCCAAGTACTGGGATGTTGGAAAATTTCTCATGGGGGTCTAAGTGAAACCCTGCAGGGGTTTAGCCCTCTGATTTCCCTGCAGTATTCTGACCGACCGCAGGTTTCTAACTACAGCTAGGCAGGGAGTCTTCTATTTCCATTCATAAGGGTCTACTTAACTATATTTGGGGAGGGGATGCTGGTGATTGGATCCAGGGGTGTTCTACCTCTGAGCTACACCCCCAAAATATTTTTTATTATGAAACAGTCTAAGTTTTTCCTTCAGGTGCATCAGGTTTATCTCAGTCTTGCCCAGCTCATTTCTACCTAGCTACCTAACAAAAGTAGCGTTTCAAGCAGTGAAGCCACTCTTTGTTTTAATAGCAAGGGATGGTGGAGAGTTAGATCTCCAGGGCATACAAACATGTCTGTGATTTAGTCTGACCCAGTCACATAAATGAATGAGTGATAGGAATGGACGAGGTTCCTGGAGCAGAGGAGCACACTGGCTGCTGGGAAGCTTTCTTTTCTGCAGGAGTTTGAAGAAACTTCTGCTGTCTTGGCTTGAATTGTGTCCCTGCAAAATCCATAGGTTGAAGTCCTAACACCCAGGACCTCAGAGTGTGACCATATTTGGAAAGGTTACTGCAGATATAATTAGTTAAGATGAGGTCCTTAGAGTGAGCCCTGATGGAATATAACTGTTGTCTTCATAAAAGAGGGGAAATTTGGACACAGACAGGAATAAGTGGGAAGAGATGCAGGGAGAAACCGGCCATCTGCAAGCCAAGGGGACAGGTCTCAGAAGGAACTGACCCTTGGCCTGGACCTCTGGCCTCTGTGCTGCGAGAGCTGCCTGGTGTGCGGTGTTTTACTGCAGCAGCTCCAGCCAGCTAACACGCATGCCTATGAGTTTTCCCATTTCTGCAAAGACTCCAATTAGGAATAAATAAAGGTGCACCAAATTAAACGCACAGCAAAACAATGTTTTACACACCCCCCCTCCCCGAGACTCCCCTCCTCCAGCCTAGCTGCCCAGTTTCCTCTCCAGGCTCCCACTTGTTGTGACAGGCAGGGAGAAATGGGGGGGGGAACCTCAGGTGGTTTCCATGGAAACCGCAGAAGGAGTGGGAGAGGGGCTGGGGACAGGAGAGAGAAAGTCACAGAAGCCCACCTCTTCCAAGTTCTGAAATGCGACTAGGTATCTTTGTCCCAAGCCTCATCCTAGTATACAGTAAATGCTTGATAAATATTAATGAAGCAAATTAATAATAGTACAACATTTGTCTAGTGACTCCCAATATACATAACCATGGTTCCTGGGTCCTGAGAAGTTTGAATTTATATCCTGCTTATAAGGTACGTTAAAGCCTTTTAAAAATGTGTTTGAAAATTTTTATTAAAATTATTTTGGTAAAAAACTTCTGTGAAAATTTTAGTTTAAAAATGGCCAAGAAGTCCCTTCAAATTGTTAAATGTAAGCCAGGCATGATGGTGCATTCCTATAATCCCGGTACTTAGGAGGCTGAGACAGGAAGCTCGCAGGCTCAAGGCCAGCCTCAGGAACTTAGGGAGACCCTGTTTCAAAATAAAAAATAAAAAAGGTTGGGAGTATATCTTGGAGGTAGAATGCTCCTAGATTCAATCCCCAGTACACACACACACACACACACACACACACACACACACACACTATTATTAAATGTATAGCTTCTGGCTCTGCAGGAGACTCAGGCAATAAAACTCCCAGACTCAAGAAGCCCCTCCACACCTGCCTCTTTCCCTTTGTCTTCCTTTTTCTTTTCTTTCTTTCTTTCCTTTAATTAATTAATTAATTAATTAGTTTGTTTATTTATTTATTTATTTTTGCTGCAGTACTGGGGACTGAACCCAGGACTTCCTATGTGCTAACCAGGTACTCTACCACTGAGCCATTGCCCAGCCCCTTATTTTTGTTCAGCAGTGTCTGAACTTACAGGGCTCATTCATTTTGCTTGTTCAGTGTTCACTGTAGGTCCTTCTACTCCATAAACTCCTAAGGACTGAGATCCTATCTGTGGGCTTCACCTCTGTGTTTTCTGGACCTGAAGCACAGGTGCTGGGTCATTACTGATGCTGCACAAACATGTTTTGAATGAATTTAAGACACATCAAAAGGTGTTTCAAATATGCACATGTCCTATCTTTCTTGTTGTTGTGTTTTGTTGGTTCTGGGAATTGAACCAAGAGGCATTCTATCACCAAGCTACGCCCGCATCCCTTTTTTTTTTTTTTTTTGAAACAGGTTCTCACTAAGTTGCTGAAGTTGGCCTCAAACCTGCGATCCTCCTGTCTCAGCCCACCATACCTAGCTTGCACAGGCCCTTTGACTCCACAATATTACTTCTAGAATATATCCTGTGGGCTTACTCAAATACAGCCCATAATAATATGCATAGGTTATCTTTTGTAACTTTTCTGGAACTCTGGGGAAAGAAATAAAAACAAGTGGGAGAGCAATGGTTCGATAAATCTTGGTGTCCTCACACTGTGGAAGATTCTGCTACAATGAAAAGAAAAGGAACAAGCTCTTACCATATTGGTAGGAAGCAGTGCCCAAGCTGAATCATCACACCAGTGAAGACAGGTGCCGCGTAGTATGTACTGTCATTTTGCATAAGGTGCAGGAGAATGTAATTATGCAAATATGCTTAATAACATATGCACAATAGATTAGCATAATAACACACACATAATAGATTATGCACAATAACATATGCATAATTATGCACAACAGTGTGTGCATAATGCAATCAAATGATTTTGCATAAATACATATGTAAAGCTTATCTCTGGGGCAATACACACAAAATTGGTTTTAGATAAATTGCCACTGGGAGGCAACGGTAAAAGAATAAACCTCAGGGGTGGAAGAGAAATTTCTTTTTCTGTCTGCTTAGCACTTTCGTACTCTCATAAAAATGAACAAATAGATATGCAAGAATAACTATAGGTAATTATTTATATAATAAAATTAAAGCCTTTTTTTTCTTTTTGGTACTGGGGATGGAACTCAAGGGTGTTCTACTTCCGAGATACACCCCCAATTCTTTTTAAAAAACTTTTTAGCCAGGTGTGGTGGCACATACCTGTAATCCCAGTACTTGGGAGGCTAAAACAGGAGGATTGCAGGTTCGAGGCCAGCCTCAACAAGTTAGTGAGGTCCTCAGCAACTTAGCAAAACCCTGTTTCAGAATAAAACATAGGGCTGGGGGGGGGTATAGCTCAGAGGTAGAATGCCCCTGGGTTCCATCCCCAGTACAAAAAAAATATTAATTTTGAAACAGGGTCATGCTAAGTTGTTGAGGGTCTCGCTAAATTGCTCAGTTTGCTGAGGCTGGCCTCAAACCTGCAATTCTCCTGTCTCAGCCTCCCAAGTACTAAGATTACAGGCACACACCATCACACCTGGCTCAGAGTCCTATTTTATAAACATCACCATTACCTAGCAGATGGGCTAGGTGCTAACATTTATATGATGTGTGCATTAAGGCATGCCAGATTATTAGAATAGGGTCAGGAAAGAAAAAAAGATGAACAAATATGATGAAATGCTTTAAAGTTTTAATTCATAGAAAACAACCCAAAATTTAGAAAGTGATCATCAATAACCAATTGGGAAATGAAAAATTTTAAATACCAATTATATTAATATCTGGATATATATGATTTAAAAGACCTCTACTCAAAAAGACAAACACTGCTGGGTGTGGTGACATATACTGTAATCCCAGTACTTGGGAGGCTGAGACAGGAGGATCGCAGGTTCTGGGCCAGCCTTAGCAACTTAGCAAGACCCTCAGCAACTTAGGGTGACTCTGTTTCAAAATAAAAAATAAAACAGGTTGAGAGGGTAGCTCAGAGCTAGAATGTCCCTGGGTTTAATCGCCAGTACTACACACACACACACACACACACACACACACACACACACGAGTTGCACAAAAATGTTTAGAGAAGGCTTATTCATAATGAACATGAACTGAAAAGAACCCCACTATCTATTAACAGGAGAACAGATAAATATATTTTGAAATAGTCATATAATGGGATGCTACCCAGCCATAAAAAGCAATATATTACTGATAAACAGAATGATATGGATTGTATCAAAATTATTCTGTTGCGCAAACAGAATCAGACACACAAGGAAGAGAGAGAGAGAGAGAGAGGGAGAGAGAGAGAGAGAATTCTACTTAGATATTGATTTCTATGACAAGGAAAACAGTCCTTAGTGAGACCAGTAAAAAACTGGTTCCCAGCCAGGCATGGTGGTGCATACTTGTAATCCCAGTACTTGGGAGGCTGAGACCAGAGGATCAGGGATTTGCGGCCAGCCTCAGCTACTTAGTGAGGCCCTCTGCAACTTCATGAGACCCGGTTTCAAAATAAAGTATAAAAAATAGGGCCGGGGGTGTAGCTCGGAGGTAGAACGCCCCTGGGTTCAATCCCCGGTACCGCAAAAAAAAAAAAAAAAAAAAAGTTTCCCAGCTGGGCATGGTGGCACATGCCTATAATCACAGTACCTGGGAGGCTGAGACAGGAGGATCACAGGTTCGAGGCCAACGTCAGCAACATAGCGAGAATCTCAGCAACCTAGTGAGATCCTATTTCAAAATAAAAAATAAAATAGGACTGGGAGTGTAGCTCGAAGGTAGAATATCCCTGGGTTCCATCCCTAGTACCAAAACAAAGCAACAGCAACAAAAACTGGTTCCCTGAAGGTAGGACAGGGAGACTGACTGGAAAAGGATGTGGGTGGGTAGAAATTTATAGGTTGATGTGATAGTGGTTACAGCTTCAGCAACTGCTTGCTGAAGCTCTATTCCTATTGCAGAATACACATTGTATCTCAACTTAAACAACTATTCAAAAGAGTAACCAACCTACTGAAAATGCACCCTCATACCCTGTGTGAGAAGAAATCTTGATGTATACAGAACTCTGAAAAAACAGTGAAAAAGATAAACAGACCCCCCCCTTGGGGTTAAGGTCCAGCCATTCATTCACTCATTTCTGGGATGGTATCAACCTCTGGCTGGAGCCCAGGTTCCACTGAGCGCCCTCACCCAATAGCATAAAACAGCCAATAATGTCCCATTGCTTAACCTTTAAATACATTATCTTAATTTTCTGAATAGCATGTACATTCACATAAGAGGAAACTCAAATAACGTAAAGGGATAATTGCTCAAAAGTTCCCTTTTCCTCTCCATCCCCCAACCTCTGAGTTTCCCTCTTTTGAGGCAACAAAGTGAACAAGATTTTTAATATATTTTCACAGAGATTCAATGAACACCAAGCAAGTATGCCTCATATTTTCCCTTGTTTGAACAAAGGATGCTGTTCTATTTTAAATTTTGCATTTTACTCTCCTTTTCACACAATGTATCTTAGTGATTTCTCTGAAGCAGTACAGAGATTTGCATTATCCCTTTTCTTGTCTGCACAGTACTCCACACTACACCATGACTGACTTAACCCATCAAATGTGAGTGGACATTTAGGGTGTGCCTAATCTTTTTTTTATAGAAATATGAAAGTTTAAGTCAAGGAAAGATAGAAAATAGAGAGAATAGTTTCCTACACAGGGGAGGGACTCTCCAAAGGGAGTAGCTGCTCAAGATTCTCAGGCGCCAGCGTTTATGCCTTCCTGTAGTTTTCCCTCTGCTTTTTTTGTGGTTGGTCAGAATTGGGTCTTGGGGATCCAATGTCTTTTGCCAAATTTCAGTCCTTCATTTGAATCATTATCTTGTGGGCTGATGGACTTTAATCTTCTAGTGGGCACTTCATCTCCTGTCTGCCTCCCTGGTTTGATTACCCTTGGAATTCATTTACACCATTTGTCCTGAATTCTGCCCTGAAGGTTTGTTTTAATTTCCATAGATCTTGCCTGGTCATTTTTGCCCCATATCTTATTAACCTTCCCCATTTTTGTTCCTTTTGCAGATGGTTCATCTTTACCCTTTCTGTTCCTAGGTCCTCTGCCTGAACTGCCTAGTTTTTCTAGCTCCTCATGTCCCCCCTCTGATGAAATGACCCTAACTGCTGTTAAGGAAATGGGGTAATGACTGCTCTAACTGCTTCGAGCTGGTAGAGGGCGCTGTTGGCATATTGCAATCAGGATCTCATAAGTGGCAGATGACCTAGAGGACAAGGAAGAAGGAATCATTCATACAAGGTTTCCTTCTCATAATCATCTGTAGCTGGAGGGCTGAAGGACATGGCCTCAGGCACATGAAAATCTGTAAGTAGCTTTTCCTACATGTCCAGGAAAAGCTTTTGATGTTCTCATCCAGCTAAACTGGAGTCAGAGTTGTTGAGATCCTCCAGGAGTTTATGAGAATAGTAACCTCCCTCTTAGTGTCTGATGGTCCTGGACCAGAGTTGTAGGGCCCTTGGGAGTCCCATCATTCCCTGGGTCCTATTTGACCTTGGAGGGCAAGGGCCAAAATACTAGCTGTTCTTTCTTAGCCCTTTTATTTTCTGATTGCTCTCTAAGTTTCAGTTGTTAAACTCCCAGAAGGTCAGTTTCCCCAATCCTTTTTAAGCTGTCTTGCAGGTGACAGTTATCATCTCAAAACACTGTTTGGGTGTTGTACTTCTGCTAAGACACAGGAAACTCTGGGGAGGGTCTTAGACGAAAGAGGTGCACCTTCATGTTAGTTGACCCTAGAGCATTGAGAGAGGAGGGAGGGCATATAAAACACATCCATAGATGGAGGGACTGACCCTGGAGACAAAACCTGGTCCTTCAGTTTTGTCCCATCTGGGATGCCAAAATGACATGGGGTGTCTTCTTTTATTGGGTTCTTGTCCAGTGGATTTGTGTGTGTGTGTGTGTGATACAGGGGATTGAACCCAGGGGCATTCTACCTCCAAGCTGCACCCCCAGCCCTAATTTTTATTCTTTATTTTGAAACAGGGTCTCACTAAGTTGTGGAGGCCTCAGTAAGTAGCTGAGGCTGCCCATGAACCTGCAATCCTCCTGTCTCAGCCTCCCAAGTACTGGGATTACAAGTGTGCGCCACCACGCCTGCCTTGTCCAGTGGATTTTGACGAACGAAGTCCAATGACTAATGAAGGGTATAAAAATATGAAAGTTTGCCGGGCGTGGTGGCTCACGCTTGTAATGCCAGTACTTGGGAGGCTGAGACTGGAGGATCCATGTTCGCAGCCAGCCCCAGCTACTTAGTAAGGCCTCCGCAACTTAGTGAGACTTTGTTTCAAAATAAAGAATAAAAAATAGGGCTGGGAATGGAGCTCAGAGGTAGAATGCCCCTGGGTTCAATCCCCAGTACCTCAAAAAAATATGAAAGTTTATTTTAAGTCAAGGAAAGATAGAAAATAGAAACACAGAATAGCTTCCCACATAGGAGAGGGGCTCTCGAAAGGAAGTAGCCATGTCTAATCTTTTGTTATTACAAATTCTTCTGAAGTGAATAATCTTGGAGAATGTTTAGGTCCAGGGATAGTTGTACAGAGAGAAGCTGGTCTGGAGGCACCCAAGTCTCCTTGTACCTGGATGGTACAGGCATCCCATGCTGTGTGCATCTGAGGACATCTGCCGCAATCATCTCAGGAAACCCTGAATGTGTCTATATTTCTGCTTCCTCTCAGAGTCAATCCATAAGCTCCCTGGAAGCATGTTTGAAGCTTCTTATCCCCCCCCCCTTTTTTGGTACAGGGAATTGAACCCAGGGATATTCTACCTCCAAGCCACACCCCTAGCCCTTTTTATTTTTATTATTATTTTTTTTTAAATTTTGAAACAGGGTCTCACTAAGTCACGGAGGCTGGCCTCAAACCTGTGATCCTCCTGTCTCAGCTTCCCAAGTACTGGGATTATAGGCATGGACCACCACGCCTGGCATCTTGCCTCCCTTTTCAAACAACATGATTGTCTCAGGGCTATGGCCTTTTAGGTACAAAACATGGATGACATGGCCTACCTATGTCATCCTCTTCTGTATGGGTTTAAGACAAAAATATGGTCCTTGAACCCTGGAACATCCTGATGAAAACTTACTCAGTTCTAGAAGGAAGTGCAATCTTTGATAAAGCAGCTGTTTAAAACTCTCTGTGCTGTTCCCACTGACCTCTTCCCAGGGTGCAGAGTGGGCCCACGTTTGTCATCTCAGTAATTGCTGTTTTAATGAGCCATTGCAGTCGAAGGCTTTGACATTTAAATGATAAATGTCGTGTCTCAAAACCCAGCACAAAAACACGTTTCTACAGCCCAGCTAAGAGCAGTTTTCATTTGCCAATCCCCACCTGAGCTGATCTTCGCCGGGTCGCATTATTCATTTACTCTGGGAAATGACTCACTAAGCCTGAGTCGTGATTTCCCGCAAGGCACGACTCTCCAGAGGTGCCACCAAACAGAGGCCTGCTCCGGCTTTTAAACAAAGCATCTTCCACCAGGCAATTATTCGCTGTGGCTTTTTTTTTTTCTTCTTCTTTCAAATGTCACAGGATTGTCTTTTCTTGTGTTAAGCTATTGCACACATTTTTTAAAATTCCATAACATAAACTGGGCGTGGTGGTGCACACTCCTAATCCCAGTACTTGGGAGGAGGAGACCGGAGGATACCGGTTCGCGGCCAGCCTCAGCTACTTAGTGAGGCCCTCCGCAACTTTGTGAGACCCAGTTTCAAAATAAAGTATAAAAAATAGGGCCGGGGGTGTAGCTCGGAGGTAGAATGCCCCTGGGTTCAATCCCTGGTACCACAAAAAAAATTCCATAACATTTTTTATTATGAAATACAAAGCACAGAAAAAATCTGCATAAAGCTCATATGTATAGAGTAACATAGAATTGTAACAATTCCCAGGAAAAGGATGGGCTCCTCAGGGACCCCCACCATCCTCTTCCAACCATGACCCCACAGGGATAAGCAATATCTTAAGCTTTTCTTTCCCTCCCTCCCTTCCTTTTCCATCCTTCTTTCTTTTTCTTTCTGTCTTCCTCCTCCTCCTCCTCCTCCTCCTCCTTTTTCTTCTGTGTGCGTGGTACTGGGGATGGAACCCAGGAGCATTCTACCTCTGAGCTACACTCCCCAGCCCTTTTTATTCTTTATTTTGAAACAAGGTCTTGCTAAGTTATTGAGAGTCTCACTAAGTTGCTGGGGCTAGCCTCCAAACTGCAATCAATCCTTCTGTCTCAGTCTCCCAAGTACTGGGATTACAAGTATGCACCACCACACTTGGCTTATCCTGACTTTTTTTTTTTTTTTTGTGGTACCGGGGATTGAACCCAGGGGCGTTCTACCTCCGCACTACACCCCCGTCCCTATTTTTTTATACTTTATTTTGAAACCGGGTCTCACGAAGTTGTGGAGGGCCTCACTAAGTACAGAGAGAAAGAGAGAGAGACAAGGAGAGAGAGAGAGAGAGAAAAAGAGAGCCAAGGCTGGCCGCGAACCCGGATCCTCCAGTCTCTGCCTCCCAAAGTACTGGGATTACAAGCGTGTGCCACCATGCCCGGCTATCCTGACTTTTTCTAATGATAATTTCTTTGCTGGTCTGTATACTTTCACTACCTGGTAAGCCATTGCTTATATTTGCTTGTAAACTAGTAATCTTTTTATTTGTTAACATTTTGATACTTCTTGTTTTGTTTTTCCATGCCTCCTCCTTCCCCTATGAAATGAAGCTGATTTTATTTTGTTTTTCCCTCTACCCTGGAGATTCAAATCTCTCTTTTCTTAAGAATGTTCATTGTGGTAAAAATAGGTACATCATAAAATTTACCATTTGTACCATTTTTTGGGTTTTTTTGTTTGTTTGCGGTACCGGGGATTGAACCCAGGGGCGTTCTACCTCCGAGCTACACCCTCAGCCCTATTTTTTATTCTTTATTTTGAAACAGGGTCTCACTAAGTAGCTGAGGCTGGCTGCGAACCCGGATCCTCCTGTCTCAGCCTCCCAAGTACTGGGATTACAAGCGTGCACCACCACCCCCGGCCATTTGTACCATTTTTAAGTGAACAGTTCACTGACATTGAGGATGTTCACAGTAGCCGGGCATGGTGGTGCACACCTGTAATCCCAGTACTTGGGAGACTGAGACAAGAGAGGATTTCAGGTTTGAGGCCAGCCTCAACAACTTAGCAACCCTCAGCAACTTAGCAATACTTTTTCTTTCTTTCTTTCTTTCTTCTTTCTTTCTTTCTTTCTTTCTTTCTTTCTTTCTTTCTTTCTTTCTTCTTTCTCTTTCTTTCTTTCTCTTTCTTTTTTTCTTTCTTTCTTTTCTCTCTCTCTCTCTCTCTCTCTCTCTCTCTCTCTCTCTCTTTTTGTGGTACTGGGAACTGAACCCAGGGGCATACTACCTCCGAGCTACACCCCCAGCTCCAGCTCTATTTTATTTTTATTTTGAAACAGGGTCTCACTAGGTTGATGAGAGTCTCAGTACTTGCTGAGGCTGTCCTCAAACCTGTGATCCTCCTGTCTCAGCCTCCCAAGTACTGGGATTACAGGCATGTGCCCCCACGCCTGGATGGCCCTGCTTCAAAATAAAATATAAAATAGGACTGGGGATGCAACTTAGAGGTAGAATACCCTTGGTTACAATCCCCATTACACACACACACACACACACACACACAGGAGGGGGGGTGTTCACACTGATGTGCAATCATCCCCACTATCCACCCCCAGAACTTCCCATTATCCAAAATTGAAACTATGCACCAATTAAATAGTAATTTGGCATTCTCCTTGCAGCCCCAGGCACCCATCACCCTACTTTGTCTCTCTAGGAATCTGAGTACTCTACAGACCTCATCTGAGTGGAATCCTTTAGTGTTTGCCCTTCAGTGACTAGTTTATCTCACTTAGCATAACATCCTCAAGGTTCATCTGTGTAGTAGAGGACCTTGGAATTTCCTACTTTATAGGGCTGAATAATATTCCACTGTATGGATGGACCACATTTTGTTTCTCCATTACCCATCAATGGACCAGGTTGCTTCCACCTTTCGGCTGCTGTGGATAAGTGATTGCTGCCAGGCGTGGTGGCACACACCTGTATTCTCAGTACTTGGGAGACTGTGGCGAGAGGATTTCAGTGTCAAGGCCAGCTTCAGCAACCTAGTGAGGCCCCCTGTAACTTAGTAAGGCCCTGTTTCAAAATAAAAAATAAAAAATAGGGCTGGGGGTATAGCTCAGAGGTAGAATGCCCCTGGGTTCCATCCTCAGTACCACAAAATAAATAAATAAACAATAATAAAAAGGCCAGAAAATGGACAAAACTAGAAAATATTATGCTAAGTGAGACCAGCCAATCTCAGAAAGTCAAGGGTCATATGTTTTCTCTCATATGTAGAAGCTAGAACAAAAATAGAAAGCAAAAGGGACTTCAGTCAAATGAGGAGAGAAAACAGTAAACTATCAGAAGGGGATTGGAGGAGGGAGATGGGGAGGGGAAAGAACTAGAATTGAGGAAGGAACAGTTTAAGTAAGGCTCTGTCCATACAAGAAGGTTTAACAACCAATCTCACTAATATGTATGGGAAGGGAGGAAGGGGGAGGGGGTGGGGTACAGAGGGAAATACACCAAGTGCTATGTGCATGTTTGTATCACCCTGATATACTCACTATAATGTACATTACATTGCACCAATAAAAGTATCAAAAATAAAAATAAAAAGGGTTGGATGTATAGCTCAGAGGTCAAACACCCCTGAGTTCAATCTCTAGTACCACACACACACACACACACACACACACACACACACACACAGTGATTGCTCACAATTTTGTTCCCAGGGCACACAGGAGTGAATAGCTCACAGTATTTTCATAATGAGGGAAAGAATGAAGGAGTAAATGAGCGCATGGTAAGATGAAATGACTGTCTTGTCTCAGGCCCTTGTACGCCTCCTAGAAAAGTGATTTCTCAGCCTGCAGACACTGAGCACACTCGGATTTTACCCTCCTTCCAAGCCCTTGTCCAAGGACACCATTAAATGTACACAAAACACAGGTACCCACTACTGAACTAAGGACCCTCAGTCTCACATCCTTGTCCCCTCCTTTCCATCCTTCCAGCAGAGCCAATTTGGGGCCCATTACTCCAGTGCTCCCCCATCCCCAAGCTTTGAGGATGCAGGCTCAGGCTGTTGCCATGGAAACAGAGCTATTGTGAGGCTGGAGTCAGAGCGGAAGGCCCCAGAATCCTTGTGATGGATAAAAGCCAGGTATTAACAGTACAGGGGAAGTGCTATTATTTGCTATAAAAAACAATTATGGTTAGGAACAAACATACACAGAGACACACACTCACACCCTCAAAGAAAAGCTCTGGGGGACACGGGGAAATTATTAATGGGAAGAAGTGGACAGAAAAGCAACCAGGTGTGGAAGGTATATTTATTTCTGCTTTAACCCTTCTCTTCTGTTAACATGCAAATACATTACCTTTCCTTTTTCTTTTTCTTTCTTTCTTTTTTTTTTTTTTTTTTTTTTTTTTTTTTTTTTTTTTTTTTTTT
>PVJS01043830.1:0-16893 GCA_004027185.1 Glis glis | reverse complement strand
GCCTCACTAAGTAGAGAGAGAGAGAGAGAGAGAGAGAGAGAGAGAGCTGAGGCTGGCCGCGAACCCGGATCCTCCGGTCTCTGCCTCCCAAAGTACTGGGATTACAAGCGTGCGCCACCACGCCCGGCTTGATGTTTAATTTCTTGATAAACCACCGTGCTCTTTTCCACAGCAGTGGCACCAACTTACATTCCCATCAACGATGGTGCAAGGGCTCCAGTTTTTCCACCTCCTGGCCACATTTGCTATATTCTGTTTTTTGGCGGTACTGGGGATGGAACCCAGGGGCATTCTATTTCTGAGCTACACCCCCAGCCCTATTTTTTATTCTTTCTTTTGAAACAGGGTCTCACTAAGTTGCGGAGGGCCTCACTAAGTAGCTGAGGCGGGCCATGAGCCTGTGATCCTCCTGTCTCAGCCTCCTGAGTACTGGGATTACAAGCCTGCGCCACCACGCCCGGCTATCTTCTGTGTTTTGATAATGGCCATCCTATGGGGTGTGAAGTGAAATCTCATGGTGGTTTTGATTTACATTTCCCTAATGATTAGTGATGCTGAGTGTGTTTTCATGTGCGTGTTAATATTTTACACGTTAGTATATCCCTGCAGTATTTGTCTCTGCATCCCCCCTCCCCGTGTGCATGTAGTTATGGTCTGCACACAAATATGTTCAGCATATAGTAGTCTGTATTTTCCATCAACCAACATTACCGACAGGGTTAGTGTCTCAGCAACGTGTGGAGGAGTATTTCAGACTCATCCGATTGGTGATCTCTTTAGTGATAATTCCCACTATTCAAAATTCTCTTTAGGAATTCACCATGACAGATTTTGCAGCCATTCCTGGTAACACCGCAGGGCTATGCACATCATAAAAAACCCTTCTGGGTTTTAAGTAGCAGACTCTGGGCTTTATTATGGAATGATAGGAGCCTTAGTTAAGGCCAGTACAATTTAAGTTTTTTTTTAATTGGTGCATTATAATTTTACATAACAGTGGGATTCATGGTGACATATTCATCCATGCATGTAACATAATTTGGTCAATTTCATTTTTCGGCACCTCCCTCTTTCTTCCCTTCTTGTCTCCTGCCTTCCCAGGTCCCCTTCCTTTATTGTACTGGCATCACTTTTGTTTAGATACCAATGCCCAGAGGGTAGGGGACAGACCATCTGTGAAGTGGATGACCGGGTAACTCGGTCCCTTTAACTAATGGTTCAGTTGCGTTGCTTTGAATTCTAAGTGGAGAACAGTATTGGTTGGAAGGCCCCACCCTTCTCCCCTCTGAATGGCTGTTCTAAACTTCCTTTGGTCTTTTAGTTGGAACTCAGAGGCCACTGTTCATACAAACAGTGTTACAGGGTGATCGCTTCCCCGATTCGGAGCAACCCGCATGTCAACCCGCATGTCGGTACTGGAGCCAGCAGGACTTGTGGGAAGATGGATCGATGGGGGCTGTCTGGGCTCTGCCCCAGGCCTGTGCTGGTGCACGTGCCGCCCTGCCCAGGACTGCAGGTCTCCCTCTTCACACAACCGGATAATGCTGGCTCGTGTGCATTGTTACAGAGAAAAGTAGGGAAGTGATTAATGAGGGTATTAGTTTCCTAAGCCACAAATTGGGTGGCTTGAAACAACACTCATTTGTTCTTTCCCAGTTCTGTGGCCAGATGTCCAAAATCAGTTCCACTGGCCCCCAATCAAGGTGCTGGCAAGGGCCATGCGCTCGCCCCAGGCTCTCGGGGCGAATCCATTCTTGGCCTCTATAAGAGAGAGAAAAATCTCTTCCCTCTACCCATCTTAGGTTTTTGGCTGGGGCCTATGAATTAGAACACCAGAAGACAGAGTAACAGGAGAAAAGCAGGCCAATTTTATTTTATTTATTTTTTATTTTTTGGCACTGGGGATTGAACCCAGGGGCATTCTACCTCCGAGCTACACCCCCAGCCCGATTTTATTTATTTTTTATTTTGAAACAGGGTCTCGCTAGGTTGATGAGAGTCTCAGGCTGTCCTCGAACCTGTGATCCTCCTGTCTCATCTTCCCAAGTACTGGGATTACAGGCATGCGCCACCACGCCTGGCAATATTTCTAAGCATTTTGTGTTGCATTGTCCTGACTCACATTCAGTCATATTCTGATGTCCTCTTGTCTATCTTTTCTTCTCCTTCTCCTCCCCCTTCCTCTCCCACTCCCCTTCCCCTCCCCTCCTCCTTCTCCTTCTCCTCCTCCTTTTCTTGGAAGGGTCTAGTTGCACAGGCGCTAACAGCGTGCTGAGTTTTAGAGGGTTGAGATTAGGAATCCGTGGCTCAGATGAGGAAAGGGGACATTATGCCAGACATTGTGGCTAATTACACTCAGGAAATTTCGTCCTTTGGGAGCGCGTGACAGCAGTTCAACTCTACCGCCCCCACGGAACCCACGAAGACCCCTTCCTTCCTAGACGCCAACTAACGTCAGGGAATCTGCCCTCAGATAATGGCCACACATTTGTTTTCCTTTAGTGTCTTTCTCCATGGAAATTCTAACCAGCTCTGGTTTCATTCTGCAGAATTCCTGGGTGTTGCTGCCATTGCGTGCCCGAACTTGGTGTCGAAGGTTTGGAGCCTGTAAAGTTGCTGGTTTCACCCTGCCCTTTCCAGTTCTAGAAGGGATATTCATTAGGCTAATTCCAGTAGTGCGTGTTTATGGGGTGCCTCGCTTGCGCCAGGCTCTGAGGGGCTTGCAGCCACCGCGCTCCTAAGCTACGTAGGTGGGTAAAGTATTGATTATGCACAATGCAGTAGGCATCAAACTCCAGCAGTGGCAGACCCCCACCTGGGTAGCCTGGTAAAGCCCAGAGAGCTGGTCCACTCCCATGATCTCACTTGGTGGGTCTGAGGTACAGTGCCAGCATTTTGATATTGATACTGCTGGTCCAGGGACTACACTTCGAGTACTGCAGTCCAATGGGTTTATGGAAGGTGGGTTTCCCAGCTGGGCTTAGAGGATGCAGACATTTTTCTAGATAGACAAAACAACAGGGGGCATTTGAGGCTGATGGGTTTATGTGAGGCTGGTGGTGCTGATTTTGGAGAATAGGCCTAAGGCTAGACAGCAAAGCCAGGGAAAGGGTGTGCTGGAACCAGGTTGAGGAGGGGTTTTTGGTCAAGGGCACAGCAGAAATCATGGGTTTCTGTAAAAGTATAGTCATATCTGTGAACGCAACAGGAGTGAGCTGTGCTTGGTGGCACATACCTGTAATCCTAGTACTTGGGAGGCTGAGCTGGGAGGATTACAGGCTTGAGGCCAGCCTCAGCAATTTAGTGAGACCCTTGGCAAATTAGTGAGACCCTGTTTCAAAAGAGAAGAATAAAATAGGCTCTGGGTGTGGTGGCACACACTGGTAATCCCAGTGTTTGGGAGGCTGAGACAGAGGATTGCAGGTTTGTAGCCTGCCTCAGCAACTTAGCAAGGCCCTCTGCGACTTCGTGAGACCCTGTTTCAAAATAAAAAATAAGCTGGGCATGACTTGGGAGGCTGAGACAAGAGGATCTCAGGTTCACAGCCAGCCTCAGCAACTTAGCAAGGCACTCCACAACTTAGTGAGACCCTTTTTCAAAATAATAAAATAAAATAGGGCTGGGGATGTAGCTCGGAGGTAGAATGCCCCTAAATTCAATCCCCAGTACTACACACACACAAAAAAAGCTGGGAGTGTGTAGCTCAGAGGTAGAATGCCCCTGGGCTCAATTCCCAGTAACCTCTCCCCCTCCCCCCAAAAAAAAGATAAAGAAAGAAGGAAAATAAGCAAGCAAGCAAGCTACAGGTATCCTCTGGCAGTCAGCAAAACAGCCCTTCCACCGGCCTCTGTGTCGGAACCTCAAAGTAGGTCTGGAAGCTTCTGTGTACACGTGCGATAGAATTAATGAGAGTTGGAAGCAAGAAATAAAGTGGCTTGATCTTGCGTTCCATCTCCCCGATCCTCACAAGTTTCCACCGGAACAAAGTCTGCTTTGTCCCCGGCTTCCACCTGGCTGTGGGCTCCAGCAGGCCTGTTTCTTGCAGAGAGAGAGAGAGGTCAGCTACCTGTACCCATGGGACCCGCACCCAGGCCCGCAGATGCGGGCCCTGTGGTTCAGAATCCTAGAGGCTGTGAGGACTGAGGTTGTATCACAATTCCCATCGAAATGGTCTGTGGCTTTCTTTCTACCCTGGAACTTAACATTTTTGACATCTGCATTCCTGGCCCCAGGAGTTGGTGGCTCACCTTTACAATCCTAGATGCCGTTCTAGAATTTGCAAATTCTCTTGTTAAACCAGTTTGGTCGGATAATTGCCTCTCCAGTTGAAAACAGTTTTGACTTTCTTCAGTCCTGGATTTGCACTGTGTTTTGGGGCGAACCTCTTGATTGTGCAGTTGTGAGTCTTGTATCAACTTCACCTCTTAGATCCTGAAGCGGGAGGAATGGAGGAGGGTGGGGCAAGCGGAGGAGGGTGGGGTCGGAGCAGCTTTTGAAATGCAAGGTGATTTTTCCCCTAGAAATGTCCCTTTGTGGCAGTTCTTTGGGAGACATGCTGAAATCCTGATTTTGCAAGTGGGACTGGTTGGATTGTAAAGAAAACCAAGAGGCGTGATTCCTCTGTGAGAAAGAGATTCCTTTTAAATGAACTCACAAGTTTACTCTTCCAATACAGGTATGTTCTGTTTTTTTTTTTTTTTTTGCATGGTACTAGGGATTAAGCCCAGGGGCATTCTACCTCTGAGCTACACCCCCAACCCTATTTTTTATTTCTTTATTTTGAAACAGGGTCTCACTAAGTTGCGGAGGGCCTCACTAAGTAGCTGAGGCTGGCCTTGAACCTGCGATCCTCCTGTTTCAGCCTCCCAAGTTCTGGGATTACAAGCGTGCGCCACCACGCCTGGCTATGTCTGGTTTCTAAAGGGCCAATTTCAATTGTCTGATTCTTCTGTGGAAGGACAGGGAAGGAATGAGGTGGCAACTTGTGGGTCACTCAGGAGACTGTGGTGGCGGCAAAGGGTTTGCATTTTTTTTTGGGGGGGTGGTACTGGGGATGGAACCCAGGAGCATTCTACCTCTGCGCTACACTTCCAGCCCTTTTTATTTTTTATTTTGAAACAGGGTCTCGCTGAGTTGCTGAGAGCCTTGCTAAGTTGCTGAGGCTGGCTTTGAACCTGCGGTCCTCCTGTCTCAGCCTCCCAAGTACCAGGATTACAGGTGAGCACCACCATGCCCTGCTAAGAGTATTTTGCAGCATGGTAGTATTGGGTGTCTGAGATAGTGAGAAAATTGACTGAGAGAATTATAGTAGTGTAGTCTAGTGGTTAAGGGCGTGAAGCTCACTTGCCTGGACTTGAATTCCAGCTTTCTATCGTGGGCAACAGGCTTCTCAGAGTCTCAGTTTCCTCACCTGTAAAATGGGCATAATAGAGTTTATCTCCTAGGATTGTTGTGAAGGTTAATCGAGTTAATGTTTGTGAGGTGTTGGCAATAGTACCTGGTGCATGTTGTGTGTGTATGTATGGCACATGCGTAAATGTTTAACAAAATAAATGGCTTCCTAGAAGTTAAGGTTGATGTTCAAAAAAGAACAGATGTTGGCCAGGTGTGGTGGCGCATGCCTGTAATCCCAGTACTTGGGAGACTCAGACATGAGGATCGCAGGTTCAAGACCAGTCAGCAATCTGGTGAGACCGTGTTTCAAAACAAAAATTTCAAAAAAGCTATGGAGTGTAGCTCAGAGGCACAATGCCTCTGGGTTCAATCCCTAGTACCACAAACAAAACAAAACAAAAAAGATGTTAAACTTCACTGGAGTTTTAGTACAGAGCTATTAGCCCTTAAGAAACTTTGTTTTTTCAGTTTTTAATGTCTAGTATTATGTGACTTATTCTAGAACATTCTAGTTTCCCCTGTGTTGAGAAAAGACTGTCATTGATTGGAAAAGAAAGTTCTAAGAATTTTCTTCATAATTTGGTTTTCAGTTAAAATGCTTTGGTAACATAAAACAGGCCTTGTAGAGGGTAATATCTATGGTTTTCTTTTTCTTTGTTTGGCACTGGGGATTGAACCAGGGGCATTCTACCTCTGAGCTACACTCCCAGCCCTTTTTATGTTTTATTTTAAAACAGGGTCTTGCTAAGTTTCTGAGGGTCTTGCTAAGTTTCTGAGGATCTTGCTAAGTTGCTGAGACTGGCCTTGAACCTGTGATCCTCCTGTCTCAACCTCCCAAGCACTGGGATTACAGATTTGGGCCACCATGCCTGACTTATATCTGTGATTTTATTTTATTTATTTATTTATTTATTTATTTGTTTATTTTTTGCAGTACTGGGGATTGAACCCAGGGGCATTCTACCTCCAAGCTACACCCCCAGCCCTGTCAATTTTAACTGGGTCTTAATATGAATTCTCAAATCAGATTTTCTTAAAAATATTTTCTACTTGCCCTAGCAACCAGGTATAAGTTTGGAATTTTAATAATTTAAGAATATTTCCTTGGTATTCTTTAATTTCCCTTTCCTGCTCTTCTCTGCCTGGAACTGGTGAATTTTATGGTTGCACGTGATCAGTCCCGGATGGGGGAAGGCCAACTCCGAATCTCTAGGGCTGTCGCTTAACAGAGAGGAGCATGCGTTGGTGACATGACTCTTGGCTAGAATTGACAAAACCCTTCTATAGCTTGGACTCTGGGCCAGGCATGTCGTGCTTTGTAAGTATCACCTCACGTGATTTTCATGCTGTATGAACTAGATATAATTATCATACCCCTTTTACAGATGAGGAAAATCTAGGCAGTGAGGGGTATGATGTGGTCAAGGTGGGGTGGCTAGATGTGAACCCAGGTGGCTGGCTCCAGGGTCAGTACAGATACTCCCTCTGCTAGGCTGTGTCTCAAGCCATTTTTTTTAATTAAAAAAATTTTTTTTGCGGTACCGGGGATTGAACCCTGGGGCATTCTACCTCTGGGCTACACCCCAGCCCTATTTTTTATTCTTTATTTTGAAACAGGGTCTCACTAAGTTGCGGAGGGCCTCACTAAGTAGCTGAGGCTGGCCGCGAACCTGGATCCTCCGGTCTCAGCTTCCCAAGGATTGGGATTACAAGCGTACGCCACCACGCCGGCTAGGGTGGTAATTTTGATTGAGGCTTTATATACACTGCACAGTGGCTTCAGGGGTCTGAAACTTCCTTGCCTGTGTAGCTGACCATCCCACAGTTGCAGGTCTTAGTTTCCTAGGCTGCCCTAGCAATGTACCACAAACTGGGTGACTTGAAACAGCAGAAATGTCTTCTTTCATTATCCTGGAGGTAGAAGTCCAAGATGGAGGTGTCCCCGGGCTGGTCACTTCCGAGGTTCCCTGTGGAACCCTGTGCCCCTCCGGATGGTAGTTACAGGCAGCAGCTGGCATCCTTTGGTTTGCACCTGCACCTTGCTGGTCTCTTTCCTGTTGTCACATGGTTTTCCTGTGTGTCTCTGAGTTCCCTCCTCTTCTAAGGACACTGGTCAGGTGGATTAAGGGACCATCCTAGTATAACCTTATCTTAGCTTAGCTAGTTACATCTGTAAAACTTGATTGCGAAAGATAAGTGATTTCCAAGTAGGTCACAGTTGTGGGTTGAGATATTCCCTATCCTTTAGATTCACATGCGGAAGCCCTGTCCCTCAGGATGTGGCCCTGTGTGGGTAGACAGCCCGTAAAGAGGGGTTGAAGTTCATATGAGACCACTAAGGTCACCTTCATCCAGTTTGATGGGTCTTCTTAGAAGAAGAGGCTATGTGGCCTCCGAGACACCTGCGGTGTGCACACCTGGAGGGCAGGCCGCGCGAGGGACGCAGTGAGAGGGTGGCTGTCTGCCAGCCAAGGAGATACCCAACCCCACCGACTGCTACCTTGATCTCAGATTCCAGTCTCCAGAGCTGCGACACAGTACATGCCGTTGTTCAAGCCACCTGGTCTGTGGCCTTTGTTTTGGCTTTCCTGGCCAAGGAACACCGTCTCCTTCACAGGTACCGGGGGTCAGGATTTCAACACATCTCTTTGGGGGACACAGTTTAACCCACAGCACCAGGTTTGGTGTCACCTGTCAGATAGGAGATCTTGATGACTGTGCCTCTCAAGAATGTTGGTTCTGGTCTGGGGTTGTGCGGAGGGCTGGTGACTTTTTACCTCCTTCCTGCCGGGGCACTAGTAGACCTGTTTGGAAGAGAGACTGAGGGACAGATGGGGCTGGGGAAGCCATGGAGGGCCCCATCAGTATGATAATCGGCTGACTCGTCTCTGAAGTTCCCCGGCTCTCCGGGCACCTGGTAGGAAGAATTGTCACTGCAGGAAGTGGGGTGACACGAGGGAGAGGAGTGTGCAACGCTGGCGTTGCTCACACTGGAGGGCTGTGACTTTGTCCATTTCAAAAATTGTCTCCGCCAGGCATGGTGGCCTATGTCTCTAATCCTGGTCCTTGGGAGGCCAAGATAGGAGGATTGCACGTTCAAGGCCAGCCTTAGCGAACTTTATGTTTTATTTTGAAACTTCTGTTTCAAAATAAAACATAAAAAATGGGCTGGGGTGTAGCTTGGAGGAAGAATGCCCCTGGGTTCAATCCCTAGTACCAAAAAAAAAAAAAAAAAGAGAAGGAAGAAAGAAAGATTTATCTCCCCCTGGCCTGGTCCTCAGTGAGCGCCTCTTCCCTCCTCTGTCCCTGTTCTCTGTGGCTCTCAGGTGCCCCCAGGGGACCGGGAGAGGCAGCTGGGGAAGGGATGGGGCCTGAGGCTCCAGGCGTTCTGTGAGGCGCCTGGTTATTTTTACTCTGTCTGGGTGTGGGTGTTTGTGTTGACAGTGGCGGGGGAGGCTCCGTGATGAGCGCTGGAACACTTGGGTGCCCGTGGAGCTGGTGGGAAGTGGCGCCTGTGCCAGGCAGGTGACTTGCTGCGCACGTGGCCCTCAGGTGGGGCCCAGTGGCTATGCAGCACTCCAGGACAGCTGGGCTTGCCCCCTGTGCTGGGGCTCCCTGCCTTGGGCCTCCGTGTTACACGTGCAGGGCTTTCAGCACCCAAGGGACGGCCCTGTCAGCTGGCTGGCGGTTCCCCAAGTGGGTGATTCTGCCGGGGTGAGCCCCCATCTCAGCAGGTAGGGTTACTCATAGTCCTGACTGTGGGGGTTCTCCAATTTTTTTATTTTTGGTGTTGGGGATTGAACCCAGGGGCATTCTACCTCCAAGCTACACCCCCAGCCCTATTTTAATTTTTTTTTTAAACAGGGTCTCACTAAGTTGCGGAGGGCTTCATTAAGTAGCTGGGGCTGGCCGTGAACCTGTGATTCTCCTGTCTCAGCCTCCCAAGTACTAGGATTACAAGCGTACGCCACCACCACGCCCAGCTGGGGGTTCTCCATTTCACGTAATCTCCATTACAGAGGAGAAAATATACCCCAAGTGTATTTATTGGCACTGGGAAGTAAACCCAGGGGTGTCCTACCCCTGAACTATACTTCCAGCCCTTTTTATTTTTTTATTTTGAAATAGGGTCTCACTAAGTTGCTTCGTACCTGGGATCCTCCTGACTCTGCCTCCCACATACTGGGATTACAGGTGTGTACTACCATGCCTGGCTCCCCAAATGCATTTAACTGTACTTTGTAAGAGCGGAGTGTGGTGGCCCACACCTGTAATCCCAGTACTTGGGAGGCTGAGACAGGAGGATTGCAGGTTCGAGGCCAACTCCAGCAATTTAGCGAGACTTTGATCAAAATAAAGCAATAAAAAGGGAGTGTAGCTCAGAGCTACAACACCCAGTGAGTTCAATTCCCTTTAATGCTCTCCTCCCCACAGCAAAATGTACATCATTGTCATAAGGAAAATCAGCTTGCTTACCCTGTGACTTGGCTTCAAGACACATCCCCTCCTGGGGGCCGTCTTTGGCTCCACTAGAAATCTGTGCAGAGACACTAGGGTTCATTGGAATGCTGGGGTGTGGTCAGGCTGAGCTTCTAGCATTGAGCTCCCTTGATTAAATGTCCTGCAGTGTGTCCTGTCCCACATTTCAACAGTGTGCCTGTTGCCCATCTATAAGGACAATTGTGAGCCGTGCCTGGTGGGGTAGTTTGAAGAAGGCTCCTTGTGCATGTGGAGACGCGGACCTCTTCAATGTTAGGATGGCCCATGTGGCCCAAGGGACCCGCCCCTCCTTCAGATTGCAGAACGGAGCCGCAGGTCAGCAGGTTAGCATCGTGAGCGGCTAGTGGGTTGCACAGTTCAACATGAAAATCTGGTTCTTGATTTCTCTTTCTCTCCCTTCCTCACCCTGAGGAAAGGTAGAGAACCCTAGTGTAGGACTGTTCCACGTTCTACCCTGTACAGGTCCCCAGGGCCACTGGAACAAAGTACCGCAGGCAGGGTGGCTTAAAAGAACAGACGTGCTGGGCGTGGTGATGCACGCTTGTAATCCCAGTACTTGGGAGGCTGAGACAGGAGGCTCGCAGGTTTGCAGACAGCCTCAGCTACTTAGTGAGGCCTCTGCAACTTAGTGAGACCCTGTTTCAAAATAAAGAATAAAAAATAGGGCTGGGGGTGTAGCTCGGAGGTAGAATTCCCTTGGGTTCTATTCCCAGTTCCGCAAAAAAAAAAAAAAAAAAATAGTGTTGGGGATGTGGCTCGGAGGTAGAATGCCCCTGGGTTCAATCCCCAGTGCCACAAACAACAACAACAACAACAACCACAACAACAAAAAAGATGTGTTTTGTCCCCTACTTCAGGAGGCTGGAAGTCCCAGAGCAGAGCGTGGCAGGGCCAGGCTCCCGCTGGAGGCGCTAGGGAGGCGTCCTTCCTGGCCTCTTGATGGCTTCTGCTGGCTCCCTGCCTCTATACGCACAGGTTCTTCTCTCCCTCTATCTGTTTCTGTGCAAATTTTCCCTCTTCATACGGACACCAGTCATTGGACTAGGACCCATCCTACGTCAGCATGACCTCATCTGAACTTGATCCGGTCTGCCGGGGCCCTGTTCCCAAATAAGGCCACAGTCGCAGGTTCCAGGAATTGGACTTTGACGTACGTTTGCTGTTTTTCTTTTTGTGGTACTGGGGATCCAACCCAGGGCTTCGTGCATGCTAGGCAAGGGTTGTACCACTGAGCTACATCCCCATCCCATATATATATCTAGTATACCATGCACACACACACACACACACACACACACACACACACACACACATCTATATTTGAGTATATATATATATGTAGTATACCATATATACATAGTATATTACAGCGTAAAAAATATATATTTTCTACTGGGGATTGAACCCAGAGGTACTCTGCCACTGAGCCACATCCCCCACTCTTTTTATTTTGAGACAGGGTCTCACTAAGTTGCCAAGACTGGCCTCAAATCTGCGATCCTCCTGCCTCAGCCTCCTAAGTAGCTGGGATGAAAGACATATGCCACCAAAAAAAAAAAAAAAATGATTAAGATGGTCAATTTTATCCTATGCTGTGTGTATTTTTTTTGTGTGTGTGGTACTGGGGATTGAACCAGGGGCATTTTACCTCTGAGCTGCACCCCCAGCCCTATTTTTTATTCTTTTTTTTTTGCGGTACTGGGGATTGAACCCAGGGGCATTCTACCTCCAAGCTACACCCCCAGCCCTATTTTTTATTCTTTATTTTGAAACAGGGTCTCACTAAGTTGCAGAGGGCCTCACTAAGTAGCTGAGGCTGGCCGCAAACCCCGATCCTCTGGTCTTAGCCTCCCAAGTACTGGGTTTACAAGTGTGCGCCACCATGCCTGGCTGTGCTCTATGTATTTAATCATAATTTTATAAATAGAGAAGGATGCAAAAAGAATAAAAAGGTGTGCACACATGAGATGTACGTGTGCAGACGTGAGATGTACGTGTGCGCATGTATATGTGAGAGAGAGTGAGCTGAGAGTGACAATGGAAAGGGAGGGAGATGGGATGGGGACGCGTCCAGCAGTTGGCCAATACCTGCTGGGGAGAGAAGTAGCTGGACAGGGCAGAAATGCTGAGGGCGGCCTCAGAGCCCCGGGTGTCTCCAGACCCCGTCTGCAGCAAGCTGTGGGACGTTGCACACATCAGTCATTTGCCGTGGTGGGCATCAGCTTTGCAAAGGAGCTGGATGGACCGGTCACCTCTGAAGAGCTTTCCAGCCCAAAAAACTTCAGAGGTCTCCAGCATCTGATCAGGTGGTGCCGACTTGCTGATTCTCTTTTTTCCTCGCATCTCTATCAAGTCCACACAGTGGGTCTCTCTGAATTCCGAGGGCTGCAGCGTGGGCCTGGTGGGGGCAGTCACCCGTATGCTCAAGGCTTCCCCGTGTTTGTAAATGGCATGCTCGCTT
Source organism: Glis glis (assembly GCA_004027185.1). Taxonomy (NCBI): domain Eukaryota; kingdom Metazoa; phylum Chordata; class Mammalia; order Rodentia; family Gliridae; genus Glis; species Glis glis. Next base: position 4,538 of record PVJS01043830.1, on the reverse strand, counting down.
GTCTTTAGAATATGTTTAATTTTTTCCCTGTATCCTCTTTACTCTGTATGTTACCCAGTTGCCAGGCCTTCTGGTTTTAAAATAGTCTTGGCACTTTATTTCTTTCTTTTAACATTTATATTTGGTTGTGGATTCTAATTATTGTTATTATTTTTGTTGTTGTTGTTTGTAGTACTGGGGATTGAACCCATGGGTGTTCTACTTCTGAGCTATCCTCTCAGCTCTATTTTATTTATTTATTTATTATTATTATTATTATTATTATTATTGTTATTATTTTTGTGGTGGTAATAGAGATTGAACCCAGGGGCATTCTTCCTCTGAGCTCCACCCCAGCCCCATTTTTTATTCTTTCTTTATTTTTATGTGGTACTGGGGATTGAACCCAGGGGCATTCTAACTCCAAGTTACACCCCCAGCCTTATTTTATTTTTTATTTTGAAACAGTGTGTCACTAAGTTGCAGAGAGCCTTGCTAAGTTGCCCAGGCTGGCCTAGAACCTGTGATCCTCCTGTCTCAGCTTCCCAAGTACTGGAATTACAAACATGCGCCGCCATACCCAGCTATTTTTAAAATTTTGAAACAGGGTCTCACTAAGTTGCAGAGGGCCTCACTAAGTAGCTGAGGCTGGCCACAAACCTGCAATCCTCCTGTCTCCGCTTCCCAAGTCCTGGATTACAAGTGTGCGCCACCACACCTGGATCCCCCCGTCCTATTTTATTTTTTATTTTGTTGGTACTGGGAATTGAACCCAGGGGCAGTATACCTCTGAGCTATATCCTCAGCCCTGTTTTACTTTTTTTTTTTCTTTTTGCAGTTACTGGGGATTGAACCCAGCGGTATTCTACCTCTGAGCTACACCCCAGCCCTATTTTTATTCTTTATTTTGAAACAGGGTCTCACTAAGTTGTGGAGGGCCTCACTAAGTAGCTGAGGCTGGCCACGAACCTGCGATCCTCCTGTCTCAGCCTCCCAAGGACTGGGATTACAGGTGTGCACCACCATGCCTGGTTTACACTGGTATTTTGAACTTGGAGGATTTGTGCCTTGTTCGTGGGGGGAGCTTCTGAAATAGCCAGTTGGATAACCAGCACCGCTCTGAGCCTCATTCATTCATTTATTTAAAAATTATTTTGTGGTACTGGGGATTGAACCCAGGGGCATTCTACCTCCGAGCTACACCCCCAGCCCTATTTTTTATTCTTTTTTTTTTTTTTGCGGTACCAGGGATTGAACCCAGAGGCATTCTACCTCCGAGCTACACCCCCGGCCCTATTTTTTATACTTTATTTTGAAACCAGGTCTCACGAAATTGCAGAGGGCCTAAGTAGCTGAGGCTGGCCGTGAACCCAGATCCTCTGGTCTCTGCCTCCCAAGTACTGGGATTACAAGCGTGTGCCACCACGCCCGACTTATTTTATTTTTTTTGCGCGGTACCGGGGATTGAACCCAGGGGCGTTCTACTTCAGAGCTAGACCCCCGGCCCTATTTTTTATACTTTATTTTGAAACCAGGTCTCACGAAGTTGCAGAGGGCCTCACTAAGTAGCTGAGGCTGGCCGTGAACCCGGATCCTCCGGTCTCAGCCTCCCAAGTACTGGGATTACAAGCGTGCGCCACCACGCCTGGCTCCGGCTTATTTTTTATTCTTTATTTTGAAAGAGGGCCTCACTAAGTAGCTGAGGCTCGCTGTGAACCCGGATGCTCCTGTCTCAGCCCCCCAAGTACTGGGATTACAAGTGTGTGTCACTATGCCCGGCTTATTTTTTTTTTTTTGAGGTACTGTGGATGAAGCCCCAGGGCTGCTCTACCTCTGAGCTATACCTTAAGTCCTATTTTATTATTTTTATTTTGAAACAAGGTCTTGCTAAGTTGCTGAGGGCCTAAGTTGCTGATGCTGGCCTCAAACCTGTGATCCTCTTGTCTCAGCCTCCCAAGTACTGGGATATCAGGCACACACCACCCTGCCTGGCTGAGCCACCTTCTTTTTGACTGAGTGGCAGCTCATCCTTGAAAAGTGTTAGAGAATGAGTTAGTTACCCCCAAGGACTGGGTTTCATGTTCCTCAGCAGGCACGCCCAGTCTCCTGGCAATGCCCTTTAACCTCTAGGAAGATTAAATGAGACCTCCCTTTGCCTGCAAGCTCATCCCAGGCTGCTGTTCCCTGCAGTCCTGGTCACCCCATAGTGCATTTGTGGCGAGCAGGAATCTGCAGCACTTTTATCACGTCAAGATGTCAACACTGACCATGAGCTTGCTCAGACCACCTGGGAGGAGTCGTGCTTCCTTTGGAAGATCCAGGCCTTGGCTCATTGTAGGACTGGGCAGGGATCAAGAGAGAGAATTAATCTTTTCTCCACCTGTATGTGATCTCTGGTCTCAGCATTAGAGATCTGATCTGGGAAAATGGATGGGCTGGTCCCAACCCTTCGTTGGCATGCCTGGGATATTTAGTCTGCTGAATCATTTTTACAATTTTGGGGTTGGAAGGGGCCATTCTTTGACTCTCACATTTGATAGTTTAAAACCCATTGATGTCTGGTACCTTGGCCCAGGTGAGTTCTTCTATGGAGTGGGCTGGGGCCAGTTCTGCCTATATGCTTTCCTTTTTTTTTTGTGGTATTGGGGATCAAACCCAGGGGCATTCTACCTCCGGGCTCTACCCCCAGTCCTATTTTTTATTCTTTCTTTTGAAACAGGGTCTCACTAAGTTGCGGAGGGCCTCACTAAGTAGCTGAGGCTGGCCGCGAACCTGGATCCTCCGGTCTCAGCCTCCCAAGTACTGGGATTACAAGCGTGCGCCACCACGCCCGGCCTGCTTATATGCTTTTCTGCTCCAAAGTTGTGTGTCTTGCCTGCTGGGTTTACTGCTCTTCTGTATTGGCAGGGTTCTCGGCTGTGAGACCAAATAGATGGAAAGACTGTTTGTTGGTTTGTTTGTTTATTTATTTATTTTATGGTACTGGGGATTGAACCCAGAGGCATTGTACCTCTGAGCTACACCCCACAGACCTATTTATTTATTTATTTATTTATTTATTTATTGTGGTAATGGGGATTGAACCCAGGGGCATTCTACCTCCAAGCTACACCCCCAAACCTATTTTATTTTTATTTTGAAACAGGGTCTCACCAGGTTGATGAGAGTCTCACTACTTGCTCAGACTGGTCTTGAACCTGTGATCCTCCTGTCTCAGCCTCCCAAGTACTGGAATTACAGGAGTGCAACACCATGCCCGGCTTATTTTTTATTTTAATACAGGGTCTTATTAAGTTGCTGAAACTGGCCTCAAACCTACGATTCTCCTGTCTAAGCCTCCCAAGTACTGGGATTACAGGCATGCGCCACCACGCCCGGCTTATTTTTTATTTTAAAACAGCCTCACTAAGTTGCTGAGGCTGGCCTCGAACCTGCGATCCTTCTGTCTCAGCCTCCCAACTACTTGGATTACAGGCGCGCGCCACCACGCCTAGCTTGAGATTGTCTTTTTCTTTTCTTTTCTTTCTTTTCTTCTCTTTTCTCTTCTCTTCTCTTCTCTTCTCTTCTCTTCTCTTCTCTTCTCTTCTCCTTTCCTTTTCCCTTTCCCTTTCCCCTTTCCCCTTTCCTTTCCTTTCCTTCCTTTCCTTTCCTTTCCTTTCCTTTCCTTTCCTTCCTTTCCTTTCCTTTCCTTTCCTTCTTTTTTTCCTTTCAGTGTTGAATCGACTCCCATTCAAGGTGGGTTCGGCACCCTAAGTCAAGTGAGGGACTTGAATGTGGGGCTTCCTTGGCTTGACAGATTGCCTTTCTTTAAACTTCCTTTGCTGTCTGACCCTGTGATGGAGCTGTTCCTAGGCAGAGAAATGGCAGGCAGCCCAAACTGGAGAGTTCCGCCACTGGGTTAGCAATCCCTGAACAATTAGGGTCTTACTGGAGAGGGAAACTATGAAGTACATTAAAGGGCGCACTCCAGGCGAGCCAGGAAACCCGAGACAGGCGATCCAGACCAACACATCTCCAGCAGAACCCCTTCCACCTGACCATGACCGGGCATGGCTGTCTCTTCTCTCCAGCTGAAATCCCTGCCTGAGTGCTGGCTTCCTCGTGCTTGGTGCTGCCCCAGATTTGGGGACGGAGGCAGGGGACCGGTGGGTGGCAGTGGCGGTAGTCGTAGTTGACATAGACATCGATGCCGTCTTAAAATTGCTGCTTCCTACAGAGATTGTGACCCTAAAGCGTCCTCTGCTCTTTCTCCTTTTACTTGTTTCTAAGATACGTCACCTGGCAGACCGGTTTGGTCACCTTATTGGAACTGGGGCTATTGAGTCATTAATTCCACAGTTGAATTCCTTGACACTGGAACTTTCCTTTGAGCTCTCAAAGCAGCTGGGTGAAACCAGAAAGACTGGTGGAATGGGAGGAAGCAGGAAAGGTGAGAAGGTGGAGGCAGTGCCACCCAGTACCGCTCCATCGATTCTCGGGGGGCGGGAGACTGGGGATTCAGCCTGGTGGACCCACATGTCCAAGCCGATGGCCCCTTCCTCCTCCCCCTCCTCCTCCCC
>PVJS01043829.1:0-16909 GCA_004027185.1 Glis glis | reverse complement strand
GGTATAGCTGGAAGTAAAACGCCTCTGGATTCAATCCCTAGTACCACACAAAATAAAAAAATAAAAAATAATATGGGAAAAGTAATTCCAGTGTGATATAATTTGATGAGCTAAACACAAAATTCCAGCTGGGCATGGTGGTGCACTCTTGTAATCCTAGTACTTGGGAGGCTGAGACAGGAGGATCGCAGGTTCGTGGTCAGTCTTGGCTACTTAATGAGGCCCTCTGCAACTTAGTGAGACCCTGTTTCAAAATAAAGAATGAAAAATAGGGCTGGGGGTGTAGCTCGGAGGTAGAATGCCCCTGGGTTCCCTGCGTGTGGTGGCACACTCTTGTAATCCTAGTACTTGGGAGGCTGAGACAGGAGGATCACAGGTTCGTGGCCAGCCTCAGCTACTTAGTGAGCCTCTCACAACTTAGGGAGTCTCTATTTCAAAATAAAGAATAAGAAATAGGGCTGGGGGTGTAGCTCGGAGGTAGACTGCCCCTGGATTTAATCCCCAGTACAAAACAAAACAAAACAAAACCAAAAAACCCACAAAATTCCTTGGAGAGGTAATTATGACAGTACAGTCTTGCTGTGCTTAGTGAGGGGATACACATATGTGCAGTCCGTTGTTGACTGAAATGTCATGATGTGGTGCATGACTGTACAAGTGGTTTTGTTTTTTTTGCGGTACTGGGGATTGAACCCAGGGGTGTTCTACCTCCAGGCTATACCCCAGCCCTATTTTTTATTCTTTATTTTGAAACAGGGTCTCACTAAGTAGCTGAGGTTGGCTGTGAACCCAGATCCTCCTGTCTCAGCCTTCCAAGTACTGGGATTACAAGTGTGCGCTACCACGCCTGGCTTGTACAAGTTTTTCTTTGTTTTGTTTTGTTTTTGCGGTACCAGGGATTGAACCCAGGAGCTTTCTATCTACACGCTACACCCCCAGCCCTATTTTTTTATACTTTGTTTTGAAACCGGGTCTCATGTAGTTGTGGAGGGCCTCACTAGGTAGAGTGAGAGAGAGAGAGAGAGAGAGACAGGGAGAGAGAGAGAGAGCTGAGGCTGGCCACGAACCCGCACCCTCCGGTCTCCGCCTCCCAAAGTATTGCGATTACAAGCGTGCGCCGCCACGCCCAGCTTGTACAAGTTTTTATTTGCAATTTTGTTTTGGCAGTAAAGAAACAAAAGGTGACAGTCAATACAGTAGATAGTTTCTGATAATGGGCTTGCTTTTTACCTAAATTCATCGGTAAGTGACTAAGAGAAATCTCTCCTTCTACAGGTATCTTTCCTGAGACTCACCGTCCTCTCCTTCTCCAAAAGGTTGGCTACTTCACTGAATAGATCCTCAGTTTTAAGATTTGTGCTGACATAAAGCTGGGAACTTTTAAGGGCCATAATGCTATGCTGTAGTTAAAATCTTCCTCCTTATGAATTCACATTAATCCAGTTTATTTTTCCATTCTTAGGCAAATGAAACAGTAGAAGTGGCTCCTACATAAAACTGAAAACTATTCCTGAAAATAAGACTCGAACAAATATTTGGAGAAATAAAGCTATAAAGATTTGTGTCACAAGCACGATGTTTGAGCAAATTGAAATTCTAGTTTAAACTTGAACTTATCAGTTAGGGATTTATGGCTGGGTGCTGTAGTGTGCACTTGTAGTCCCAGGCACTCAGAAGTCTGAGGCAGGAGAATGGCTTGAGCCTAGAAGTTCAAGGCCAGCCTGGGCAACAGAGAACCCTGGTTTTTTGTTGTTGTTATTTTTGTTGTTTTTGAGACGGGGTCTCCCTACCATGTTGCCTAGGCTAACCTTTTTTTTTCCTATGCACACCATAAAATACTTTTATTGGTGCATTATAGTCTCATATCATAATGCAATTCATAGTCTAAGCTAACTTTGAACTCACAATCCTACTGCTTCTGCTTCCCAAATAACTGGGATTACAAGTGTATACCACTAGCCCCAACTATGACCCCATTATTTAAAATAACAATAACAATAATAATAATAATAATAATGATAGGAATTTAGTGAAGTGTATTAATGTAATCTTAGAATTGGGAATGGATTTGTCTTCCATGAGAGAAGAATATGGGTAGCCAAAACAAAACAAAAAACCAAGTACTAAACCTTTCAGTAGAAGATTTGGCTAATTTAGTTCCTAGTATAAAATCTTTTGTCCTGGTGAGTTGCTGTCTTTCTCTGATTTCTTGATTTTTACTTTCACTTGTTACCTACAGCTGCTTAAAGATGGAGGTGTGCTATCGCCCATCCTAACACGGTTGATGAACTTCTTTGTGTTCTCTCGAGGGTAAGTTATCAGAGATTGACTATGGCCTGGGAACAATGTAGTGAAAAGTTGCTGCCATTACAATTCTGGGCCAAATCCTGGGGTTTGATATTTTCAAGCAAGGTGTTGGCCACTTGCCAGGGAAGTAGTGGAAGGAATTCATAAATCAGTTAAGGGTCAAAATGTGTGACCTCTGAGGTTCCAGCCATATTTAACATTCTGATTTCTCCCCACTTATCTTTCTGCATTTTGGACTCTCTTCAGTCTCACCCCCGTCTTTGGACCATATACTCGACCCTCTGAGAGTGAGCTGTGGGACATGTGGGCAGGGATCCGCAACAACGATGGGAACTTGGTTATTGACAGGTAAGAAATAAGCATTTGTTTGGGTTCTGGAGAGGCTCTTTTGGAAAGTGGGGAAAGATTGCTTGTTCTGCTCTTTGCTGGCTTATTCCCTATCACAAGAAGGCAGGTTAGGACCTATGAAGCAAACCTATAACAGTCATGATCTATGCTTTCCAGGAAGAAAGAAATCAGGCATGTGGTGAGCCCTGTGCCTTCATTTGGCACAAAAAGTATGGATAAATAGCTGCAAATTCTAATGCTAATTCAGTTCGTAACTGAGTGACTTTGGCAAGTCCTTCTTTAGACTTCTGATTAATATTAATGCTTCCAAATATTCAATTATAGTTATAAAAGGAGCCTAGTACCTCTCCCAAAGTACCAAGGATTTTCCGTATGCATAGTTTTGATAGCAGTAGGGAATGAGATGGAAGACTTCTCTGTTTTACACAAAGAATTCCTATGCCTTAGTTCAAATCAAAATATAGCTGCTCTCACCAAAGGACCTAGAGAAGGCAGTACACGTAACTACTTGAGATAAGGCTGGGTCAGTGTAGCAGCCAGTGTTTTAACTGATGACTGCTAGGATTGTGGGTTAGAGGTAGCCATTCCTCCTTTCTATTCCCTAATACCCATGAGATCCTTGAAGATTCATTTTAATATAAAAATTTGAAAAACAAACACGACTCTTAAAATTCTCTTATATTTTTCTTTCCAAAAAGTAAATGCTATTTCTAAAAGGTGATATTTGAGGCTCAAAAAAATAATTGTCCCAGAGTTGCCAAGCAGAACAAGTATAATGCTTGAGGTTGAGTGGTAAAATTTGGCTGTGGTATTATATCCTGTACGATGAGGAACTCTCCCCATTCTATCTGGTCAGATGAAGGGTAGGGGTGAAGTTTTATGCTCATGAACTTTTACACTAAGAATTTTAGAGGTATATGTTAAGTTAGAGATCATGTAGTTCAGCCCTCTTATTCTGAAAAGAGGAAACTGAGGTCAAAAGGTGTGTGTTATACCTTTGAGTCACAGAGCTGGTTAGTGGTAGACTGAAAATGGGAACTATAGATCCAGGTTTTAGTCACATATTCTCCAAACCAACTTTCAAGTCTTCCTAAGACCTCATTCCCTGCTTAATAAATGCACAGAATCATTAATGCCTCTGTTGATAGTAGACTTGATCACTGCTGCAGCCACATGGTGATTAACACAAATGGATAAAATGGACCATTCCTGGGAATTCCAAGTTGCTTCTGGATTAAGCAGTGTTCCTTATGGATCATATCAGGCTTCTGAATCCCATTTGTTCTGCTCCTGCTGACTTACCTGTCCTGTAGTCTCTTACAGTACATCAATCAGAGGAAGAAGTTTAGAAGACGTTGGGTGGGAGCCCTTGCTTCTGTATCTATTCCCAGTGAGTATTCTTTTATTACTTCTGGATGGGAAAAACTTAAGGACTTTGGGGTTAAAATAACTGCAACACCTATCACCTCCACTTAGGTTTATCAGATTTAGCAAATAAAAATACAAGATTCCCAGTTAAATCTGAATTTTAGCTAAACAACAACTACTTTTTTAGTATAAGTATGTGTTGTGCAATATTTGGGTCTTACCTATACCCCCCCAATTTTTTTTAAATCTAAAATTCAAACTTAAGCGTGGTAGCACACGCTTGTAATCCTAGTACTTGGGAAGCTAAGACCGGAGGATCCGGGTTCGCGGCCAGCCTCAGCTACTTACTGAGGCCTCTGCAACTTAGTGAGACCCTGTTTCAAAATAAAGAATAAAAATAGGGCTGGGGGTGTAGCTCGGAGGTAGAATACCCTGAGTTCAATCCCCAGTACCGCCAAAAAAAAAAATTCAAACTTATCTGGGCCTCCTTTATTTCACTGGCAACCCTACTCCCAACATCTAGAACATTCTACATATGCATACAAGTGAAATATATAAAACATTGAGACATTATTGCAAATGTAGTTGGCATTACTGGTTTCTTTGGTGTGCGGCGTCAGTGACTGCCACATTCAATGCTGAATTGCTGGGATAGGAGGCTGTTGCGATTACTAATCAAGAGGTGCTACAGGTGGTTTGTGCTCATTTATCTCTTCATTCTTACAGATTAAAAAAAATTAGCATGGTCCCTCATACATAATAGAAACTACTGGTTGATTTCAACTGCAGAGGACTTAGACTTAGAAAGTTGACTTAGAAAGTTGAAAGTGGTGCTTATTTTGGTCCAGGGCACAGAAGAGTTGGAGGGGCCAAACAGCTGTATGTAGGAGAAAATGTGCCAAACTAATTGGCTTGTTCCCAGCAATCCTTTATAGCCTACCTAATAAAAGAAGCAATGTTACCTCTCATTAAAAATTTTTATTTAAAGCCGGGCGTGGTGGCGCACGCTTGTAATCCCAGTACTTTGGGAGGCGGAGACCGGAGGATCTGGGTTCGCGGCCAGCCTCAGCTCTCTCTCTCTCTCTCTCCCTGTCTCTCTCTCTACTTAGTGAGGCCCTCCGCAACTTCGTGAGACCCGGTTTCAAAATAAAAGTATAAAAAATGGCCGGGGGTGTAGCGCGGAGGTAGAACGCCCCTGGGTTCAATCCCTGGTACTGCAAAAAAAAAAAAAAATTTTTTTATTTACATAATATCTTTGTTTTGGGAGGGGAGTTAATTTTAGGGAAGCAAGTAGGAAAACAAGCAAGAGCTGTTAGTAATTCATTCCTCTCCTATTTCTTAGTTCATTTTATCTATGGGCCACTGGATCCTATAAATCCCTATCCAGAGTTTTTGGAGCTGTACAGGTGAGTCTCCCTCAGAGGTCTTTGTTTTGTTAGTATTTCATCCGGACGGGGGTAAACAGAATTACCTATTGAGGGCTGTTGGCACTAGCCATTATCTCTGACCTCACTGCTGTTCATCTAGGAAACATATAATGAAAAGATGAGTTGGGGAATCTTATTCTCACATAAGTATAAAGATCAAGAATTTCAGTTATATATTCTATTTATACAGCCTGTTTTCACTGTCATGGCTACTTCATAGTCTTAGATCAAGAGGTTAAAAAAAAGCTATCATGTGAACTGAAGAATAAAAGTGGTTATATCTTAAGAAATGTTTGTTTTAGTATGACTATAAAGCCAGTTCATTGACCTAAACTGAGCAGACTGTAAGAAGAGATGGAGAAGAGCTCACTGTGGAAAAGTGCCTTCTCATTGGTTGTTACTCTCTCTGGGTAATTACTAGGAAGGTACTGGAATATGAAGTCTTGACTATGTCACCTAAGAATTCCATACCTTCATATGGCCTGGTGGACACAACCCAGTAGTAAACAGCTTGCTCATCCTCCTGAGATTAAGGAGGCCCTCTGTTATCTTTGCGTGGGCAGTGAGTTGCTGAGTGATCCACGTTTCATGCTTCATGCTTCTCTGTGGAGCTGAAGAGCATTCTGTTTTGACGATTGTTGCAAAAGTGTTACATTTTCAGGCTGTTGTCTGTTGGATTATGAGCAATTAAAAACTAGTCTGTATAAGTGGAATTGGCAAATTTATCTGCCTAAGATATAATTCCAAAGTAGAAGGTGAATAAGCTCTTTGTTGGTTCCTTCCAGTGTGCTATGTCCACAGGGGCATTTACTTGGGGCTTCCCACTGGCTTACACCCCCTCCCTCCAGCCTTAAGTTCACCTACATGCTGTTCTCTTCCACTAGGAAAACGCTGCCGCGGTCCACAGTGTCGATTCTGGATGACCACATTAGCCACTACCCACAGCTAGAGGATCCCATGGGCTTCTTGAATGCATATATGGGCTTCATCAACTCCTTCTGAGCTGGAGAGTAGCTCCCTGCATTACTTCCCCCACCCCCATAACTGTGTGTACTCCACTTAGGAAGAAATGCCCCAAAGAGGTCCTGACAACCAAACACGGTTCTCTCAAAAAGTCCACTTTACTCGCACTGATGAACAGACTATAGAAAAAAGGCAGCAGAAGCTCTAAGGGTGACAAAATAGTCCACCTCCCATTCCTTTGACATTTGATCAAATGTATGCTGTTGTGGTATTAGGAAATTCTGATGAGCATGACTTCTTACTGATGCAAGAGATAGGCATTAGACATTGTTTTGCATAAAAGACTTTTAACACTTCTGTGGGCTTTCTAAAATATTTAGAAATGCTAATTTCTGGCCCAACCCCAATTGGAATCCTACAAGTAAAGAGTGAGGAGAAAGGCCTGCTTACCTCTCCTTGAATGGTTTTAAGGGTACATGGTTTTTTAAAAAGTTCTTTTAAGTGACACAGCTTAAATGAGAGTGACTCTCCCTTGTCATATTTTGGATTTAGTTTCATCAGCTACTTCTAATTATAGAATCTTGTTAAAATAGATATTGGTTTAAGTAATGCAGTATTCTATAGTGTGCTTTAAGACTATAATTTGCTACACATGTTGTATATATTTTGTAAGGACACTAAACCAGCAGACCCTTGCTCTGAACCTTATTAAACATGTGTAATTCCTGAGTAAATTCAACTAAATCCAAACTATTTATAGAATTTCCTATAATCACAGACATTAATGACCAGTTGCATCTGTGCCAGAGATTTACTGTTATTAGCTGGAAAGATCAATTCTAACAGTAAATAACAGTCTGACTCCTCATACCTCAGTGCTTAGAAGCATGGCCCTCCTGAGCTGACGTGGAGGGGACTCACAGTTGTAGAGTTCCAGTTACCTTGCTGAAGTACACTGACTCTCATGATGGTGGTTTAGCTTCCTGTTGGCTGTCCCAGAGAGGCTTTCTCACGTAGCTCAGCAATTCCTGTACTTTACTGACAGGATAGTTCCCAGTTTAAGAACAAATTCTCAAAGACCTGTGAGCAAATGGTGCTGAGTAGTTTTTTTTTTTTTAAGCCACAGTTTGTCTTAGTCAAAGCAGGATTATTAAGTGATTATTTTAAATCCATTTTTTAAATTAGTAACTTCAAGTATAACAACTTTGAAACTGGAATAAGTGTTTATTTTCTATTAATAAAAATGAATTGTGACAAAAGTGGATTCTGGCTTCCCCTCCCCAACACTCCTCTGGATAAAATTTTCCAACATTGCTAGGAGCATTCACACATTAACTAAAAGAATATAATGAAGTTTAGCAGCGGGAGTATAGGATAGTAATTGATTTTCGTATCACCCAAAGCTGCACTCATACCAAAGCTGACCAAGTTAGAAAAAGAGAAAGGAAAAAACAAAACAAGGAACACTAGAACCCATGCACAAGGACAGACATTTGCTTGATCTGCTGGCTCAGGGCCAAACATTTAATTTGCTTCTCCAAAGTCATTAAATCTTTAAAAGTGTGATTCTGGGAAATTCATGCCACTAGCCTAAAAGCCCACCGACAGTGAAGTATACATCTTCATCTTGCCCAGTAAGAACTTATCCAACAGAAGCCAAGATAACATCTACAGGTGTTCTCTCTTTGCTTCTGACAGTCACCTGCATGGTCACTCCATCTGCTAAGGCCAGTCTGGACCTCACCAATAAATCATAGCCACCTCTGTATATACCTGAGAGAAAAAAAGGAGGAAAACCACAGTAAGAAATAATGAAATTTATCATGTTCTGCCTGCATCTCCTTTCTATTATTTTAGTTCAGCTTTTCTAGAAGTGAACTAAATCCTACATATAAATTCTAATTTTTAAAATATTCTCATGAGACCAGGTACATAGAAGGTAATCAATAATATTGATTTGGAGTAAGGTAGGGGTTGGGGGGAGGGGAGAGTGGTACCTGTGTGAGAGAGTTAAGTGTTAAAAGAGAATAACCTAAAGCCGGGCGTGGTGGCGCACGCTTGTAATCCCAGTACTTGGGAGGCTGAGACCGGAGGATCCGGGTTCGCGGCCAGCCTCAGCTACTTAGTGAGGCCCTCCGCAACTTAGTGAGACCCTGTTTCAAAATAAAGAATAAAAAAATAGGGTTGGGGGTGTAGCCTGGAGGTAGAATGCCCCTGGGTTCAATCCCCAGTACTGCCAAAAAAAAAAAAAAGAATAACCTAAGAATAGCATACAAAACAAATTATTCATTTTGACTGGGTTTCAAATTGTTACTCAAATAACAGGATGGTGGAAGGGCATGGGATGCCCATCCACATCCCTTCCTGTTAAGTTTTGCCATAAAACGTAAGGGAAATCTGATGAAGTCTCTTACCTGCCAGATAGAGGACATGGGAATTCTTGTTCTCAGGTACTTTATCTGACCTCTCACATGGCTGCATGCCCAGAAACGTGATGATGTTGCTGACAGCTTCTGTGTTGAGAAGGTTTATGCAACAGTATTAGAAAAGTTTAGCACAGGGATCTGCCTCTGCACCAATATGTCCTGGGAGCTGGATGCACCGGGGTATAGAAGTGGTGTTTGGAGGGAGGCTACTGGCCTAGAAAACAGTTGATTTAATTAGCTGATGAAGACAGGGGTCTGGCCTTTTTAAGTAGATGAGTTATGAAGGATTTAAGGAAAAAGGAGTTCTGGAATAACACATGTGCCTCTTAGGTGTTACACTGTTATCAGGCAATACACTGGCAGCAAAACTATTCTCACCTTCAAGAGTTTTGGTAGAACTGAGGGCAAAAGTTTCCTCTTTTTCAAAGGTATCGCCCACCTCTTCCCAGGCGGCAACAAAGCTTGGCTTCAGTACCTTCTGAATGTGGTCAGACACAGTCACTTCAAGATCTTCCAACTAGTGGGTAACAAACAAGGGTCAGTAGATAAAAGTTCTTTTGGTATAGAAGAAAGATGGCAGGAACTAATCATTTATCACTCTGTGTTACATCCTTGAGGGGCCTAGGGAAAACTCTTTTACCACAATAGTTTAAGTTATGTAGTCTGTATAAACCTAATGCTATAGGTGTTAGCATAGGAAAGCAAGAAAATGGGACGTCTGACAAGAGCTAAATTCATATCAACACTTGCAGCCCTGAGGTGCACAGTAGTCCGATGCCACACCTAGCCACCAAGTTCAGACCATATAGTATCTTCTAAACTTCACATTCACTAACAGCTCAATTTTTTTTAAGTTTCCCCTTATTTCTGTGAAAACTTTTTTATATTTTAAGCAAACTAAAAGTTCCTGAAACAAAAGCAAAACAACCCACTTTAAATAAAACTGATCTCATGTATTATGATTTTATGAAAAATCATGTAATTATTTTCATCTCTTAATTATCCCTATTATAAGGGAAAAAAGGGTTTGTTTTAGTTAATTTTGAAATGGTAAATCTCAATTCTCTGGCATGATGCAATCCCATTACAGAGGAGGAATAGTCCAGATCCTCAGTTATAATCTGTTTAAGGACAGAAATCCCCTAAGTTCACATTAGCTGTTCCTATAAAAATGCTGTCAAAGGCAGAAGTCACTTAGTGCAGTATAGTTATCAAAGTCTCTGCAGGGAAGACTCACCACATACTCATCATCATACCCATCCTCATCTGGAACTCCAGTGTTAGGGTCACAGTCCCGGACTGTAAACTTCATGGTGCAGCTAAACGTGCCTGCAACTGGAAGAAAAAGAGCAGGCAAACCCACATCAGTGGTTGGCGTAAGCATGGAGTCTCATCACTACTTAGGAAGCACCATCCGTGGTCAGCACTGGGCCCCGTTTTCAAGTTACACATCTACATGCCCTGCTTTTTAGTTTCAAGCAGCCTGCAAGTGGGTTAAAAAGGCAGTCTCAGAGTATGATGTGGAAGTCTGTTCTGCGCTGTGGATTAGAATAGTACAGAAAAGATGACGTGGGCAAATTGTTTTTGTGTTGGCATGATGAAAGCAGCAGGGGACACTTTTGGGGGCTTTTTGCCATGCCTGTCAAAAGGGCCTATATGTTGAAAAATAAAAACCACTGCTCCAGGACCTGACAAAGCAAAAAACACTGATGGTGAAAAGCATACAGATCATCAAAGTAACACTGAACAAGTGCATCAGAGTCTTAATATAATGCTATCTTTAGATTGTGGACAGTGGGTCCATAGATCACCAGAATGGATTTGCTTTAAGTCAGCATTCAACCTATAGTCAATAAGTCAATGATGAGGTTCTAGTATTGACAAAGACTGTGTCTTGAAATGAAAAAGCAGGTGGGCAATTGTCTATTTGAGATGACAGGTGGAAGTAAAAAAATGGAGTTGTGGGCACATTTTTGGGAAGTAAGGTCTTCATGAAGATAGGATTTTCTAAACTGAAGCAGGGGATTTAGCCAGCACAGATGAAGAAAAGGTGTTTAGGGTCTTATCCATGGTCTGGAAAAGACAAGTACAAAAAAAAAAAAAAACCCAGAAATTGGAACATTATCAAGTTGTTTTGGGGATGGGCAAGGAGAATAGATTCAGATGTAAAGAACCTATATGACAGTTTAGGTAGTAAGACTTTCATCTGCTCAATCTTTAAACTCCATCCATCCATCCATCATACTGACATTACACGTAAATATATAAGCTCTTGTTCCAGACACTTAAAGATGACTGAGATGTGATGACCTCTGTCTTTAAAGATCAATTATCTAGTAGTAAAATAAGTGTGGTGTGTGCAGGTGTAATCTATGACAGTACAACTCAGTGCTGTAGATTCCTTAATATTTTAATAGAGTACTGTGTGAGGATGCAGGATTAATCATTTAGAAAAACTAAAAAATGTGAAAGTATATAATGATTTAGCTGGATCTCAAAATAGCTTTGGCAAGCAGAGGAAGGTAATGGGCAAAACCAAAAAGGCATGAAAATTCATGGGGGAGTTGGAAACAGTAATGTATAGGTGTTGAGATATTTTAGGAACATAATGAAATATATTGTATTTAAAATAATTTCACAATGGCTGTGAGGCAGTCAAGAGACTGAAATGTTACGAGGTAAGCTAGATAAGGTAGTGCTTAATTCAAACCACTGATGGGAAACCTATGAAGAATGGGTCTGAATTCAGAGAGCAGGTAAATTCAGTAGAATATGCTAAAAACAGATGATGATAGTGGGCTGACCCATATAGGAAAGCATGTACCTAGCAAGACTGCAGAATCTGTTTCAGTACTATAAGGGAGTGATGAAAGAATGATTCTGGTTAAATTGAGGTAGCACTTTCTTTAAAGGGAAGGGGAAAGAAGTGGATATTTACACAAACCTGGCATAGGTTAGCTCAGGTATTAAAAAAAATGAGAGAGAGAGATGGGATTATGGTATTGACAAAGGTCATGATCAAGTAAGAGTGAAAAAAACAGTATAGATATTAATTAATAAATTTTATGAGCTCCAGCTTGGTTCAGATTAAACAGGGAGGCTACAGACAAATGAGGAAGAGGAATAGGAGAGATAATCAGGAATAGTAGTAGATTGCAAACTGGAGCAAACTGGTTGGATTTAATGTAGAAGTAGACAAAAAAACACTTAAATGTATTTAGTACTTGATACAGAGAAATATATTGAGGCAGAGAAACTTTTCCTGAAACTTCAGTGACAAATTTCTAATCAGATGGTTTGGCTGGTACAATAAGAAGTTACAGGGAATGTAAGGTGAACTCCAATAAAAACCACTGGTAGTAATCTATCAGTGTAGTTAGAGGACCCAATGTCAGATGAGAAGAGGTGAGAGGGGCCTTTCCAGGGGAAGGGCACAATACTGAATCCACTGTCATGATACACAGATGAGAGCTAAATGGATGAGGCAAGGCAAATAACCAAGGGAACAGGGAAAGTACGCCCTGAAGGTCTATGTTAAAGCTATTCTCTGGAGGCTTTGCTTGTGAGGACTGGCTGAAAATGAGAGTCGGCTACTGAGGAGATTTCTATGAGAAGAATACAGAGAGAAAAGATGGATGCTGGAATTTAAGTAAGGCGAGGGATGTGTGAATTGGGCTGGGGTGCAGAACATGCAGTGTGGCAAATGTCAGGGAAATTTGGAAGGAAGTTGGCAGGTCTCAATCACTGGAGGGAAGTCTCTCAAGAGAGGGTTATGAAGAGAGTACAGAGAGTTTTATAGTTATATTAATTAAAGGAAAGGGTGTGTCAGTATGGCAAAAGATCAGAAAGAAGGTAAAAAGGATGGATCTAAAACAGGCTAACTGCAGCAGTCCACACAGGCCTATACTGCAGTAAGAAGGAACAGACATAGACTAGTGTGCGGGAAACCAAGGAGGATGAAAGCGTGGTGAGCAGTGAGTGCCAAAAACGAGGCGCAGATACCTACCCAGAAGACAGCGTTGACTCCTTGGGACCCCTCCACAGATGGCAGGAGGGGTGCTGAAGGGTAAGGTTGTTCTCTAGGACAAACGGAGAAGGAAGAATGGTACAGAAAAGCAACATTAGTTGCCCTCTGCTGAAAGGGAGTCAGTCACTAAAGAATGACATCAGCTGGGAGGACGAGACAGCATTCCTGGGCCAAAAGTCAGGAGGGAATAAGAAAGAAAAGAAAGATCAGAAGCAAAGGAAAGGAAATATTACATGGTGGAAGGCCAAGAGGCAGAGCAGGTCAAATAGGCCATCCTGTTAGAGCTCAAACTCAGTCTAATTGGTCACATTTTGGGCAGAGAGGCCATGGGAAATACATAGAAAGGGTGAGGAACAAGGACTTCAGGAGGCTGCAGTAGACTAGCTCTTGAAGGGAAATCAGTAAAGGACCTGGCAGATAGGAAAGTTTGTAAGGAAGCTGACTCAGATGACTGTTGATAAAAAGTTATTGCTGACAACTTTTAGAGAAAATAGACTTTCTCTTAGAGGGTATGAACAGATAGTTTGTCCAGAGAGAAAATGAATTATTGCTATGAGATGGAGAATGAGTAAAGATTATTCTTATGGAAGTACATCTGAAGAGAATTATTTGCATCTATTTCTTCTGTAGAAGATGCTAAGTGAAAGGAGGGCCGATAGTCAAGATATTGTAGATTACTACATAGTGTGCTATTAAAGTTGCTCATAAACATTACCCTGCTTTGTAGAGACAGTCTAAAAGTGACACTGGGAGAAGGTGGAGGCTAGAAGCTAAAAGGGAGAAAAGTAGGATTTAGCCTGGGGAGAGGGGGAACAAAATACAAAGTGTAGGTAGGGAAGGGCATTAAAGAGGGCCAAAATGAGCAATACTGGAAAGTAGCAGAATTGAATATATAGTAGAGAGGTGTGAGTTAAGCTAGATTATAACCAAAGATGGAGAGAGAATGTGGAGAAAAAGTGTCTAAATAGTTATGAGTTAGTGTTATGAGCCAGTGCTATATAGGAATCTTTGCTTGAATGATATATTAAGTAACAAATATGACCAACAGACTGAAAGGTCTCCGAGTTGAAAAAGGCATGGGTATTAGTGGTAGGACCCTTCCTATGAAGGTCTGAACTAAACTGAGAATGCAAATGTATTCAGAACAGCATGGAGGAGATAAGAGAGATGGAGGAAAAGACTGTCAATCATGAGAATGACATAAAGATGGTAGCTGAAAAGAAAAGCAACTACATAGGTAACATAGGTGTTTCACTAGGGCCAGTCAGGGAAAAGAGTGGAAGAACCTGCAGAAAAGATGGGGTCATTTAAAGATTGACAGGTATTGGTAAGAGGGCTATGACACCATATTTATGCCAAAGATCATGATAGAGAGAGAGAGAGAGAGAGAGAGAGAGAGAGAGAGAGAGACTAGGAACTACGTACTGGAAGCACTACTTGAAGAGCAGTTGAGAGTAGGAGTGGGGGGGAGGGATGAGGAATGGTGTTTCCCAGAATAGGAAATCCTGTAAGACCTGATAATGTGGGTCTTTTGGTCAAATGTTGGGTCTTAATGCTAGACTTCAAGAAGCAGTATTTGCAAGGTGAGAAGAACAAGGGCCTGAACAGTAAAGGAGAAGCTTTGGTGGGAAGTTTTAATTAGAAGGATCAGGAAGAGATGGATTAAGATGAACTGGTATTAAGAACCAGGAGAGTTCTCTGGGAAGTTTGTAGAATAGATGACTAATGGGAGATGAGGGGCTGGAAATCATGCTGGGAACCCACCTCAAGAGTAAAACTTCATCTGTTCATATATAAGTGGTAAATGAGCTTATACTACATATAATTAAGATATGGGAGGCAAATCACCAAGGGGAGATAACAAACGAATATCATGTAAGTGCAGCACTTAAGTTACCCTCAGAAGTAACTCTGTCATAATAGGTCCAGCCTAAATCATCAAGGACCTCTATATTGTACAGTCAGTCACTTACAGACCCTGGCTAGGTGGAATCTTCATTCCTTAATGCTGCTCTCTCTCAAAGAAGCTTTTTGGGTGTGCTGCAGTAAGGGAATAAAGTGCTAGGGTATGGCACACTGTCAATGAAAAGCTTCGGCTTGGGAGTGTGGGCAGAATTGATCACAGGCTTTCACCACCAGCAGAAGGTTCAGAAGTACAATCATGCCTTGTGTCTGGAACCAGAAGAAAACTGGCTGTATAGGAGACTGGAGGACATAATAATTGTAACACATTTTCCAATTTACAATGTTAAACACCTTAAATCTTCTTAACCTATACTCATAAATTTAATACATTCAATTTCCTTTTCAATTACTTCAATTCCCTATTTGAAAAACAAACTTTACTGAGTACATAAGTTTTGCAAATATAATGAATTAGATTGTAAAAGAAAAAAGAAGTAACTCCATCATGTGAACTTTTTTTTTTTTAAACAAATGAGAGACATATACTAGAGAGAAAGCCTGGCCAGGGAGACTGAGTCCATCTGAATGGAACTAGAGATGGTTTTGGAAAGAAGGGAGGTTGATGATAAAGCAGCATACCTTCTTTAGGGCAAGATAGGTAACAAATAGGAAAGGAAAGGGAAGCAACAGATGAAAAAGGTAATTTGAAGAATGGCAGGTACTGACTAGAGGAAGAAGGCCCCATATTTGGGCCAAAAGACATGGAAGAAGAGGGGTTAACGGCCAGGGGAGTTCTGTATAACCTAGAGAATGATTCTGAGGTGGCATGGTAATAAGAAAGACCACAGCATTATAAAGAGGCCCAGAATAGACAGTCGTGTCAGATCCAGAGTGGGTCTAATTGGCTGAATTTGTTTGGTATAAGGCCAGACTGCAATGATGAGTATGTGGAAGAGAAACAAGGACCTGCGCAGGAATGAGAAAAGTAGACTTGCTGGTTGCTTGGTGGGAACTTTTTAATTAAAGGGCTTGGCTGAGAGGAAAGTTAGGAGCAATACTTCTTAAAATGTATTACATCAGCATTACCTAGGAATTTGCTAGAAGCATGAATTCTTCCCCTAGATCCTGACCCTAGACCTACTGAATCAGAAACTCAAGAGTAGTACCCTAGCCAGGCGTGGTGGTGCATGCTTGTAATCCTAGTACTTCAGAGGCTGAGACAGGAGGATCGATTGCAGGTTCAAAGCCAGCCTTGGCAACTTAGGAAGGCTCGCAGCAACTTAGTAAGACCCTGTTTCCAAATAAATAAAATCAGCTGGGGCATAGCTTGGAGGTAGAATGTCTCTGGGTTCAATCCCCAGTACCAAAAAAAAAAAAAAAAAAAAAAAAGGAGAGAGAGAGTAGCACCCAAGCAGTTGAACTTTAACAAGCTACAGTTTGAGGACGACTACTTTAGATGAAGGCAGATTAAGCATAATTTTGATATAGAGCTTTTGCTAGCAACTATCATTTTGGGACTTGTGAAAAATTGGAAAAGCAACTGAGGAGACTTGGATGAAATAGGAGAGAAGGAGAAAATGGAGGAGATAGAGGCTACAAACAGGAAAGGAAATGTACAGCTGAGGTGAGGGTGTGGTGAAATGGTCAGTGGGTAAGGGCATTAAAGAGTGATAGGATGTAGGAGGCTGAGACAGGAGGGTCAAAGGGTCGAGGCCAGCCTCAGCAATTTAGCACGAACCTCAGCAACTCAGTGAGAGCCTATTTCATAATAAAACATTAAAGCCAGGCATGGTGATACACAACTGTAATCCTAGTACTTGGGAGGCCGAGACAGGAGGATCACAGTTTCACGGCCAAGCTCAGCAACTTAGCGAGGCCCTCCACAACTTAGGGAGGCCCTGTTTCAAAATAAAAAATGAAATAGGATTGGGGGTGTAACTCAGAGGTTGAATGCCCCTGGGGTTCAATCCCTAGTACCACAAAAAATAAATACATACATAAATAAAATAAAAATAAATTAAAAAGGGCTGGGGGTATAGCTCAGAGGTAGAATGCCCTTGGGTTCAATCTCCAGTACTGCAAAAAAAAAAAAAAAAAAAGTGACAGGATGAGGCCTATTGGCCATAGGAGAGTAGGAA